>CM046663.1:95493555-95563676 GCA_025594165.1 Tamias sibiricus
GACCATATAAACGGGTCCACAACACTTGCTAGGTGAAGTGCTTCATACCAATGCAGCCAAAACCAGAGCATCCCTTGTACTCTGGGTGTTTGTACTGTGTAGATTTGGCCTTTAGTAACTTGCTACCAAAACACCAGATTGGGTTTTTTTGACTCAAAGTTGAAATTTCTTACCTCTAACTTACGTGAATTTGAGTTTTCCTCTTTCTTAAAAGAGCATTCATCAGCAATTCTTAACAATTTGTAATTGTAGTCTTTTAGAATTATTTTTTAAAAGGTACTTAGATTACTTTTTTACTACATTTTGAATTCCATTACAATTTGAAACTATGCCTGATGTAATCAGTCTACACCAAATATTTAAAGATCAGTGACTTCTTCTCAAATAAATGAATTATAAATTTTTAATTTATCTTGGGTCCTAGGAATTGAACCAGGAATGCTTTTTTACCACCACTGACCTACATCTGCAGACTTTAAAAAAATTTTTTTTTATTTTGAGAACAGGGTTTTCACTAAATTGCTTAGGCTTTGCTGAAGGTTGCTGAGTTTGGCCTCAAACTTGTGATCCTCCTGCTTCAGCCTCTGAAGTTGCTGGGCTTTGCAGGTATGTGCCACTGAATCCAGCAATTGAAATGAATAATATTAGGTTGAAAGATACTGAATTTTATTTTTAGTGTTTTCTAAATTTCCATTAGAGCTCTTGGTCAGCATTTAAGACAGTAAACAGCATTGGTTAATAAGTTTTTGAGTTACCAATGAAATTCTCAGCCAGTTTTGACTACCATCTGAGAGGTTTGATCTAGTCATCATTTATTGAATAGATCTTATGTGATAGACTCTGGGCTACAAGAAAGAGAGAACCATGAGCAAAAGAAGACATGATCTCTGCCTTTGTGGGGCTTATAGCCTAGTAGGGGAGAAAGTGATAATTTATTCAATAAATGTAAAATTCCAACTGTAATAGTTATTAATGATGTATAGGTTCTTTACTGGTGTTATAAAGACCTCTGGGCATGGTGGTGCATGCCTGTAATCTCAGCACTTGGGAGGGCTGAGGCAGGAGTGGGATTGGAGTTCAAAGCCAGCCTCAGCAATGGTGAGGCACTCAGCAACTTAGTGAGAACCCCTGTCTCTAATAAAATAACAAAAAAGGGCTGGGGGATGTGGCCCAGTGGTCAAGTGCCCCTGAGTTCAATCCCCGGTACAAAAACAAAAAACAAAAACCTCGAAATGTTGGAATTTCTTCTCTGAGAAAGAGTTAGATCATGAAGGGAAGGAAGAGCATTGCAGAGAACTGCATATATGAAGAGTTCTGGGAAGGAGCTGAGAAGTGAGAGGACTAAAAGAATGCTGCCCTGTTGTGATGGGAGAGGGAGAAAGTATTACAAAATGAAATGCCAAAATCACAGATCCTGTGGGCTTCATTGAGTGAGTAATCTTGAGGTAATAACTTAGATAGCATAAAATTCACTCATTATAAGTGTATAATTCAATGAATTTAGTAGAGTTTGTGCAGTGTTTTTAGTCAGCTTTTTTGTCCCTGTGATGAAAAGACCTGATAAAACAATTTTAGAGGAGGAAAAGTTTATTTGGAGCTCACTGTTTCAGTTTGTAGATGGCCTACTCCATTGGTCTGGGCCCAAGTTGAGGCAAGAATAATGGCAGAAGAGTGTGGTGGAGGAAGCAGGTCTGGACGTGCCCCATCAAGAAGCAGAGAGGGAAAGAGCTTTCCTTACCACAAAAAATATAAAACCCTAAAGTCATGACCCCATGATCTACCTCCTTCAGCCACACCCTACCTGCCCAGAGTTACCGCTCAGTTAATCCATATCAGTGGTTAAACACACTGATTAGGTTAAGACTCTTATACCCCAATCCATTTTTCCCTCTGAGTGTTCTATTATTGTCTCACACACATGAACTTTTGAGGTACACCCTAATATCTAAATCATAACATGCTTCCTGGGTCCCTAAAAGCTCATGCTCATCTCACAATGCAAAATACATTTAGTCCATTTCCAAGAGTCCCCGTAGTTTTCACAGTTTTAGCTTTGCCCAAAAGTCCCAAATCCAAAGTCTCCCTTGAGAACTCAAGGTAAACTCTCACTGTGAGCCCCTTAAAAATCAAAAGCACGTTACATGTATTCGATATATTAAGGCACAGAGTAAATATTGTCATTGCAAAAAGAAGAAATAGGGACATAGAAAGAAGGGATGGGACTACAGCAAGACTGAAATCCAGCTGGGCAAACAATTCCTATAGTTTCCATGTCTGGCATCTTGATGCTCTTTCCAAAGGGGGCTTGTGTAACTCTGCCCCTATGGCCTTGCTGGTTGCAGCTCAAATGGTCACTCTTTCGGCTTGTTTCTGCTTAATTCCTGTAGCTTTTCTTGACAATGTCCCATGTTACTGGCATTTCTTAATCTTGGGGGTCTCCACTGCAGCTTTGGCGTCCTCTCAGTGGCAGCCTACAGGGTCTCCAACCCTGCTGCACTTTGCTTGGCCTCCCTGCCTTCCTTTGAAATCTTGGTAAAAGCTTGCCATGACCCCTAACTCCAGCATGCTGCAATTCTGTAGAACCAGCACCATGTTTGTTGACACCAAGGTCTGCCACCAGTAGTTTAGGTCTTGAGCAGTAGCCTAGCTTCCTGGACTGTGACCTGCAGTAGGCCTCTGAGTGATTGGGTGGCTGAAAATGGAAAAAACAACTTTTTGTCTCCACCCTGTGCAAGAAGAGTACTGCCATGGTCTAAATCTCACTGCCATGATCTATTCTCAAATGAACCTGAGGTGAATGTGGTCTTGCCAGTTCCTGAATATTCCTATTGTTTCTGGGTAAAATATTTTACTGTTTCTTCAGTGGCTAATATTCCCTTTAACAACCACATCGTCTTTAGTCCCAATTTTACTTGTAGTTTTCTGGCCACACTGCAAGTTTTTCAACTTTTTCTGTTATGTTTTCTCAAAATTTTCTGCTATGCTTTCCTCCAATACCCATGCCACCCCTTGAAGACTGTGCTGTCTTGGAAGTTCCTCATCAGATGACTCCATCACCTTTAAATTGAGCCTCACACAAAGTCTCAGGACTGGTAACATTTAGACAACTTCTTAATCCGAATGTAAAATGAATAGCCTTTAGTTCAATTTCCATAGAGAGTCTTCTTTTTCCTCTAAAACCTCATGAACCCAGTCTTTACTGTCTGCAGTTCTATTGGCATTCTGGTCTTTTGAGCTCCCACCAGAATCACTTATTAAGCTCTGCTTACAACAATCTAAAGATTTTCCATCTTGCATCTCTAAATTTTTCAAAGTTACTCCCAGAAATTCTAAAAGGCTTCAGAAGCTTCTCAACCATATGATCAGGTTAGTCACACTAATGACCCTACTCCTATTTACCAATTTCTGGTGTTAGTCCAAAAGACCTGACAAGAACAATATTAGAGGAGGAAAAGTTTATTCGGGGCTCAGGGTTTCAGAGGTCTCAGTCCATAGATTGCTTACTTACTTGCTGTGGGCCAGAGGTGAAGCAAACATCATGCAGAAGGGTGGGCAGAGGAAAGCACTCAGGACATGGCACTAGGAAGCAGAGAGATTGTGTTCTTCAGGAACAAAGTATATACTCCAAAGGCACATCCCCAGAGATCTAACCTTCTCACACAGTAGGTGCTTATCCATTTGCTTTGTCTTTATGAATTTTCTCTTGCATTGATTGTAAGGAGTGAATTCCTGAGTTCTTTTAAAGAAATTGCCAGACCAGATTTCAAACTGTCTGTATCATTTCATTCTCACCAGCATATGAGGGCTTCAGTTTTTTTATATCCAGTTTGTTAGTATCAACTGGCTTTTTGATTATAGCTATTCTAGTAGGGGTATAAATGATATCTCATTGTGGTTTTAATTTTAAGCATCTTTTTTGAGTTTTATCAGCTATTCAGTGTGAAACATCTATTAAAATCTTTTGCCTGTTTTAAAACCAGATTGTTTTTGTTAGGTATCAGATAATCATTCCCTAAAAATAGGGTATTTTTTGGCATGCTGAGCAGTTTGATCTAAAAGAAATTAAGAGACCTTAAGGGCAAGCTTAGAATCAAGGTCTCTCTAATCTTATCTTTTCTTCTTTCCCCCAAATGCTGGGGGAGGTTCTCTGTGTAATTTCCTTATCTGCATTAGGACCAGACTGCAAAAGGGAACACCCACTGACTTTCATTCCCACCCTGAGATCCCATTATCTTAGAAAAGAGGATTGGGGACTGTTACATACTTGGACACATTGCAGTTACAAGATGTCCTGTACCTGGGTTCAAATTCCAAAGAGAATCATTTTACAGGTTCCTCCTCAAAATTGTCTGCATTCCTTTTTCTCCTCTTCTCCAATAGAAAAAGTGGTATTAAGTTTCTGAATCTTGCTGGGTTAGTGGGGAATTACACTGTGTGATTGCTTCCTTGACTGTGATAAATCTGTTTTACTTTGTTTGTTTGTTTGTTTTTTTTTTAAAACTAATCGTCTCTATCAGTTTATTCTAGCATAGCTTCAGAGGGGAGAGGGAAGGTTTTCCTTTACCCCTATAGATTCTTTTTTTAAAAAATATTTATTTATTTGCTTTAGTTGTACACAATGCATTTATTTTTACGTGGTGCTCATGCCAGGCGAGTGCTCTACCCCTGAGCCACAACCCCAGCCCCTCCTATAGATTCTTTAGTTGTAGGAAGTTTTTATATATTCTGGGTACAATTCTTTTATCAGATACATTGCCTAATTTTTCCCAGTTGGTAACTTATCTTTGGTGTAACTAATGGGATATTTAAAAGTCTAAAAGTTTTAATTTGATTGTTTGATTTAATCTATATTTTTTTCTTGAATAACACCCACAAAGGTGGTGGATGTTTGAAGCCAAACTGATGGATTAGGCCCCAGCAAAAAGCAGCACAGGATGAGAATTTAAGCTTTCAGGGACTTTAACATTTAATGTCTCAAATGTTAAGAATGTCGTGTATGAAAGTCAAAAGAAGTGAGTGAACTTGTCAAATCAAGTAATAGGACTAGACAGTGTCTTTCAGCATGGAGAGCATTGGAGAGCATGTGGACCCTTTTATATTTTTATTACTTTTGCATTGTAGACTTTAATACACAGAATCCAGATTGCAGTTACTTTAAATGTATGTGCAAAGAGAGAAAAAGGCAAAGGTGAGTGTAGACAACTCCTAGAAGAGCAAACTAGAGGGAAAAGTAACAGGATGTGGGTGAGGGAACAAGTGAAGTTTTTTCAAAAAATTTAATGACAAAAAGCCCCTCCTGCCAGGCGTGGTGGCTCACGCCTGTAATCCCAGCACTTTGGGAGGCTGAGGCAGGAGGATCGCGAGTTCGAAGCCAGCCTCAGCAGTGGCAAGGCACTTAGTAACTCAGTGAGACCCTGTCTCTAAATAAAATACAAAAAAGGGCTGGGGATGTGACCCAGTGGACGAGTGCCCCTGAGTTCAATCCCCGGTACCACAAAAAAAAAAAAAAAAAAAAAAAAAAAAGCCCCTCCTTATTCAGTATTTAAGTAGTGATCCAGGTATAATGCCTTCTTTGGAAATTATATTGGCATAGGTGCTGATCCATTTAAGGTCACATGATTCTCCTGTTTGTCAGCTCTTAGACTTTGTCTCCATTTATTTCTTCAAAACAGCTTTTAAATTAAAAAATAATAGTGATACATGTATGTAGTTTTTTGAAAAGTGAAATAAAGGCCAAAACTCTCTTATTCAAAACCTTTGGGTCAGAAATAATTTGGAATTTAGAAAATTTCTGATTTTTAGAAAGATAATGTACTATATACTAAATATTATAAAAATAAGCTCATTGAAGTTTGGCTTATTACTCAATTATTCAATGAAGTAATTTCTTCATTGAAGTATGATTATACTGAACAGTACAGTTTTTTGACTTTTTTGTCAGTTCAGATTGGCTTTTTGTCCCAAAGAAGTTCATAAAAGATTAGTTCTATTGTTAAATAAGTAAAGAAAGGCTAGGGTTTGTTTGTTTCTTTGTTTAGTAGTTTTTCTGAATTTTAGACCTGTGATTAGGTGATCCATAGTCTTGTATGAAAAATAGTGGTACTGGTACTGGGCTGCTGTTGTACCTCAGTGGTAGAATGCTTCTGTGAGACACTGGGTTCAATACACAGCACCACATGAAATAAATAAAATAAAGGTATAAAAATACAATAATATATATAAAAAAGAAAACAGTTGTACTTTGTTCTGCTCCTCCAGTCTTTAAAAAAATTTTTATTGATTCTTTCAAGTTATACATGATAGCAGAATCCATGCTGATATAATTATACAAGCATGGAATATATCTTATTCTAGTTAGAGTCCCATTCTTATGGATGTACATGGTGGTGGGATTCACTGTCTTGTTTTCATATGTGTACAATAGAAAACTGCGTCAGATTCATTCTACTGTCTTTCCTTTGCTTATTCACCCTCCTTTCCCTCCATTCCCATTGTCTTGTCTAATCTACTCTACTTTTGTTCTTCCCCTTACCCCCACCTCTCATTGTGGATTACTTCCACCTATCAGAGAAAACATTCAGCCTTTGGTTTTTTGGGGAATGGCTTATTTCACTCAGCATGATAGTCTCCACATCCATCCATTTGCTGGCAATTCTCAAAAAGTCATTCTTCTTTAAGGCTGAGTAATGCTCCATTGTGTATATATACCACATTTTCTTTATCCATTCATCCATTGAAGGGCACCTAGGTTGGTTCCCATAGCTTAGCTATTGTGAATGGAGCTGCTATAAACATTGATGTGGTTGTGTCACTGTGGTATGCTGATTTAAAACCTTTTGGGATATATGCCAAGGTGTGGGTATATTGGGTCATATGGTGGTTCCATTCCAGTTTTCCGAGGAATCTCCATACTGCTTTCCAGAGTGATTGCACCAATTTTCAGTCCCTCCAGCAATGTATAAGTGTACCCTTTTTCCCTCACATCCTCATAAACATCATTGTTACTTGTGTTCTTGATAATTACCATTCTAATGGGAATGAGATGAAATCTCAGTGTAGTTTTAATTTTATTTCTCTATTTGCTGGAGTGTTGAGCATTTTTTCATGTATTGATTGACCATTCATATTTCTTCTTCTGTGAAGTTTCTGTTCTGTTCCTTTGCCCCCATTTATTGATTGGGTTTATTTGTGTGTTGTATGTGTGTGTGTGTGTGTGCGCGCGCGCGCGTGCGCTAGCGGGTAACATCAATGTTAAATTCATGGACTGATCTGCAGATAGTCTTTTTTAAATATTTATTTATTTGTTTTAGTTGTACACAATGCATTTATTTTTACGTGGTGCTGAGGATCGAACCTGGGCCACGCACATGCTAGGCGAGTGCTCTATCGCTGAGTCACAATCCCAGCCCCTGCAGATAGTCTTATGTTCACAAATCCTCCTAGTTTTCTTTGTCCCCTCATACTTTCTCTTATGTATTTTTCTGTGCTTTCTTGACAACTTCTGTGATTTCATTTTCCTGACCCTTGTATTGAAACACTTAATTTGCTTATCATTTTTTTAATATTAAGATGCTTATTTTTTTCCTCTTTTGTATTGTTATATTTTAGCTGTATGGATGCTCTTATTGCTTATATTTTTAAAATTCATTTAATTTGTTATATATGACAGCAGAATGCATTTTAATTCATATTGCACATATAGAGCACCATTTTTCATATCTCTGGTTGTACTCAACGTAGAGTCACACCATTCATCTGTTTGTCATACATTTACTTAGGGTAATGATGTCCCATCTCATTCTCAACATCTTTCCTACCCCCATGCCCCTTCCCTCCCCTACCCTCCCCCCCGACCAGCCTTCAACCCTATCTAGAAGTTCATCTATTCCTCCCATGCCCCTCCATTCCCATTTTGAATTAGCATCCTTATATCAGATAAAACATTCAAAATTTGATTTTTTTTGGATTGGTTTTACTTCACTTAGCATTATATTCTCCATCTCTATTCATTTACCTGCAAATGCCATAAATTTATTCTCTTTTAATGCTGAATAATATTCCATTGTGTTTATATACCACATTTTCTTTATCCATTCATCTATTGAAGGGCATCTAGGTTGGTTCAAACAGTTTAGCTATTGTGAATTATTGCTGCTATAAACATTTGATGTGACTGCATCTCTGTAGTATGTCTGTTTTTAATTCCTTTGGGTATAGACCGAGAAGTGGGATAAACTGAGTCAAATGGTGCTTCCATTCCCATTTTTACAAGGAATCTCCATACTGCTTTCCATATTGGCTTCACCAATTTGCAGTCCCACCAGTAATGTATGTATCTTTTTTATAAATTTTATTTTATTTATTTTAATTAGTTATGTATGACAGCAAATGCAATTCAATTCATATTACATAAATAGAGCACAATTTTTCATGTCTCTGGTTGAACACAAAGTAGAGTCACACCATTTGTGTTTTCCATACATGTACATAGGGTAATGATGTCTGTCTCATTCCACCATCTTTCCTATCCCCCCATACCCCCCCTTTGCCCTATCTTAAAGTTCGTCTATTTCTATTTCTCCCGTGCCTCTCCCCACCACTCCCCAGTCCCCATCATGATTCAGCATCCTTATATCAGAGAAGACATTGGCATTTGGTTTTTTTGGGATTGGCTTACTTCACTTAGAGCAATGTATGTATTTTTATGTATGTATGTATGTATGTGTCTTTAAGAGCATATACACACACACTCACATTTTAAAAATTAAAAAAATTATTTGTTCCCTCAGTTTTCTTTGTTGTTTGCTTTTTTATTTTGGTTCATTTCTTTTGGAGCCCTTCTGAGTTTTGAGTAGTAAATAAGAAAGTCCTGGCACAGTTTCTGTGAAATGGGGCCACAAAGGTTAGATTGTAATGAACTGAGTGTGCAGGGTGAGAAGGTGAAGACCATTGTAGACACCTGAAGAAATTTGGTGAGGATAGTAGACAGAAGAGGACAGAAAGAGGATAATAGCATTGCAAGCATTTTTTATTTTTGTTTTTAAATGTTGAGAGATGATTAAGCACTTAAAATTCTGTATTGATATTGAATTTTTTGTATTTGTTTATATCATTGTCTAGTGACATAAAGTACTTATTCTGTGCATTTTCCTTGGAGACTGATATAATGAGGACTTCAAGAAGGAGAGGGTGAAAATAATGGGGAGGAAGCTGGCTGACAGAGTGAGGCCCTGGAGTTAAGCAGTTGAGGGAGAAGGGGAGTTCCCCAGTAACTTCCCAGAGCTGGGTAAGACTTTCTTTGCATTATATACTATAAATTGCCTAGTTATGGAAAGGGGTTTCAGATGTGGGTAAGTTAATAGGAATTGAATGAAAGGAATATCTAGTAAAAATCCGGCTTAAACAATGGAAAATGCCTAATCTCCTGATCTACCATGGCATGTGGGCTTCATATAAGGAAGTCTGTTAGGAGAGAACAACATATTCTTTTGTGGAAAGGAAAACTCACACTACCTGAACAAGAGATTTGTGTTATAAAACCATGACAAGAAGCCAAATAACATTTAACTAATAGTAATTGGTTATTATTCTGTTTCTGGTGTACTATAAGCGATGATGGTTTCCTTGCCACAGATAATGTTTCTAGCATAGCTCGAGAAACATGTGTATACTTAAAAGGAGCTTTCTGTAAGGAAGCAGATAGCCGTGATGGGTGTCCTGGGCAAAAGTCTCAGATTTAAGAACACGTGGGCGGGAGTACTATCCTTTTTTTTTTCTTGTTCTACTGTGGCCTATTGTTGTGTTCTTGTGTGCTAGAGAAGTTCATTGGTGTGGGCTCCATTTTTGTTGATATGCATAGGCAATTTCATGCAGTTGTGTTTTATTTTTGTGGAGTGTAGTATTCCACCCAGAAAACAAGGAGGACATGAAAATAATTATAAATTTGTCTCATTGTTTGCAGAAGAAATGAATTTCTGTCTCAAGATCAGTAACTTTTCTGAACAAAAGTTTGATGTAATAAGCTCTGTGAGGAAAGACCAAAACTGTTTCTATCCTGCACAGAGGTCGGTTTTTTTTGCTGTTTGTTTTTGTTTGTATTTGGTTTGTTTGTTGTTTTGATTACTGGGTATCAACCCCAGGAAACATGGCTACCTCTGAGCTACATCCCCAGTCATTTTTATTTTTTAATTTTGAGGGACAGGGTTCAACGCTTGCTTAGTCTGGCCTTGAACTTGAGGCTCTCCTGTCTCCGCCTCCTGAGTTGCTGGGGATTTACAAGGTGTGCATCACCCATGCCAGCTATAAAGCTGTTCTTTAGGGATAACCCCCTGCCCAAATAATTTTAGCGAACAATTCTTACCAAAAATTGAAAAAGGAGGCACAGCATATGACCCCTACACTTGTTTTTATAAAATTGAGTCCTGAAAATATGTTTTCACTTAATGTTCAGTTAGAGAAATTAAGCTTGCGTTCTGTGAGGCCATCAGAAATGCATTCCTCATAGAAAAGCAGCCTTGTTTTATGGTTTGTCATATATATTCATTGAATAAATAACAACTTCTATTGCCCAGCTCTTTGGTGGAAAGACTTTAATGTTTTTATTTTTAGCTCTTTTAAAAAAAGCATATTTATAAATAAAAAATCAGACATTTACAAAAAAATCTGAAAAATTAACCTAAAAAATAAATGTATATTGCTGTTATTATATAAGCTGTTTATTAGCATTTTCGATGATTTACCTCCCCCGGATTTTTGCGTTATATGTATATTTACATGGATGATGTGTCATGGAGGATTATTAATTTTCCGCACCTGGTTCCTTATCCCATCTGTAGTCCTTCTGTGATTGCTTATAGTGACCATATAATATGCCCTCAGTTGTACTACTACCATAGTTGCATAGCTTTGCCCCAATTTGGTTACCTAAATTGAAAACTCTTGGAGGAGTTTGTAGCTTTTTTCAGGTTTTTTTAGGCTAAGCTTACCATATATGAACTCCCCCATGGGTTTTCTGAGGCTCTGTTGCTCAACACAGTTTCCTTGATGGGTATTCTGAAATGTATGTTGCTATCAGAGCTATGAGAACACAGCCCTCAACACACCATTTGTCAGTGACAGGTTTTGCATATTTTTGTTGTAAGTTTATTAAGGAAAAAAATTGATTCACTGAAAACTGTTGCCTTTCCTTGATTATTAAAGAAGTTATGTTATTATTCATGATAGTAAACCAGATGAATGTTATTATCTTGGTATCTTTGTCCTTATTTGTGAGAGTGGTGATTGTTACTATGTGCTGTGCCTTTATCAAGCTTTTCCAGCCTTTTTTAGAAAATTAATTTGTGATTAACGTTATTCTGTAAAAAGTATGTTAATTGCTGTCCTTTATACCACAAAAGTTTTCCAGTCTTTCATTTGTCTATTATTTCTTTTTTAAATTTTTTTTAGTTGTAGGTGGACACAATACCGTTATTTTATTTATGTGGGTGGCTAAGGAAAAAAAAAAAAAAAAATATGAAACCAGGGCTCCACTCACCCGGGAGACAAGCGTTCTACCTACTGCCGCCATCGCCCCTGGGGCATAGCCATAGCCCCAGCCCCTGTTATTTCTTAAGGGGAGATACTGGGGACTTGAATTTAGAGCAAGATATATTCCAGGCCATTATGTCAAAATGGATTCTCTGTTATGTATTACTAAAGCAACCACTAAAAAATAATAGTCAGTATGTCCTACAAACTTTTTTCCTTGGTGATTTAAAACCACTGTTTATTCACGGCTTAACCATGCTTTTTCTTTAGTATTTTAATATATTCACTTGTAATTGACTTTTTTTTCTGTTTTTGTTACTCGGGGATTGAACACAGGAGGCGCCTTTACAAAACTTATTTTAAGACAAAGTGCTTTACTAAGTTGAAGCAGGTCTCGTAATTTTCCCCTGGACTGCCTTCAAAACTTGACATCATTCTGCTTTAGGCTCCTTAGTTGCTGGGAAATACCAAATTGTAAGCCGCCCATGTCTGATTGCAATCAAGGTTTTACTATGTTTTTTTCTCTCTTTCTTTCTCTCTTGTTCTCTCCCTCTCTCTCCACTTAACTTTTATATGCATCAGAGTGTGCGTCTAAAATGATATTTTTTCCTCTTCCAGATTTGTTTAATCTGTTATCGCAACCCTATTAAAGAAAATGTCCCTTCCTGTAATTTTGGGCTGTTTCCTCTGTTGGCTATTATACTCTTCCGTACACTTCAGATAGTTTCTGATCTGTTTGTGTCCGTTTCTTATTGTTTAATAAATGCCTTATAATGTCTTAAATATTTTTCACCATTTTTCCTTTGTAAATTCTTTTTGTTTTAAAAATATTTTAATAGGACTCATCTCCCTGTTGCTTTTTTTCCCAACACTTTTTCATTTGATTACGCTTATTCATATGATAATTTTAGATCATTTTGTAACTACAAATTCTTGCTTTGAATTTTTTTTTTTTTTTTTTTTTTGGTACCGGGTGATTGAACTCCGGGGCACTCGACCTCTGGGCCACAAAACCAGGCCCTTTTTTTTTTTTTTGTATTTTATTTAGAGGACAGGGTTTCTCACTGATTTGCTAAGTGCCTCACCGATTTGCTGAGGCTGGCTTTTGAACTCATGATTCTCCTGCGTCAGCCTCCCAAGTGCTGGGATTACAGGTGTGCACCACGTATATTTGCCCAGCTGGCCAAATTCTTGCTTTGAATTTTGATGGGTTTACATTTTAACCTACTTCAGTTTAGGAAGAGTCACATCTTTTTTTTTTTTTTTGTGTGTAGGTGTGTGGATGTGGTGTGTGTGTGTGTGTGCTACCAGGTTGCCGCTTTGATTGCATGTGTTACTTACTAATGGGGGCCGAGGTCTCAAGCTCCCCCCCTTTTTTGGGCCCTTTAAAAGGGGGTTTCTTTCTGTCCAGCAGCGTGTAAAGTAGATACTTACCTGGCAAACGATCGGCTCTTTGCGGGCAAAAGTCGCCGAGTGTCTTTATCCGCCTGATTGACGGAACACCACGCCACACCGGGGAGTTTGGTCGAAAGTCACTGCCAAACACTAACTTTATTGACACGTGAAACTGGCACTTATATAGGGCCTAAAAAATAACCAATCCTTGACCAGCAGGGGCGGTTCCTGGCTCTACGATACGTCATAGCACACAACCCTTGCTTAGCAACCAGAGCCATCCCCGTGGCAAGACAGCGTCCGCAAGAGTCCCAACAAATCCCTTTTTTCGTGTTTTTTATTCCCAAAAATGGGGCTTCTCCATTTTATCTTACAAAAATGGGATGTTCCATTCCTGTATTTCCAAAACTTAGGGGTGTCCATCCTCCCTCGAGAGTGTGCGTGTTTAGGTTGGTTTTTCTCTCTGGGAAAAATCTTACCTGTTTCCATTGGCTACCACCCTAGCACTTCAGGTGGACACACCCCAGGGCCAGGCAAGTGGCAGGGGAAGGACACAGGGACAGGACCGTACCTTTGGGACGGCTTGACTGGATGGCAAACTCCGCATCTTGGTAAGGACCATGGCCAAAGCCTGTAGGGCTTTAGCTCAAGCATGACAGCACTGACCACCCAGATGTATCAATCTGGTTTAGTTATATCGGGTCCAAAAGGTGAACACCAAAAGACAATGACAATCAGGGATTTCACCAAAGGGGAAAGAAGGAGAAAGTCCACCCATTCAGTTTAGTTTAACGGAAGCCATGTTCTGGCAATAAAGTCGGGGGACAATTGTCACGTATGAATCCGCATTCTTCTCTCTTGCATAAAGTCGGCACTATCGCGGACAATTGTCACAGATATAGCGCTCTTCTCTCAGGGAGTCAAAGGAAAGCCGTCAGTCTAGCACCAAAGTCCAGACAATTGTCCCCGGAATGGCACAGTCCCTCAGAGGCCCAAGGATGCACGTATAGCACCAAGTCCAGACAATTGTCACAGGAATGGGCACTCAGTGCCTTTTCTCTCATTGCAGAGGGTTGAAGCGGATACTGCCAAAGAAGGAGACCCCGCCCGTGTTTTTGATGAATTTTGGATGTAGGAGTGTGATGAGAAGTTTTAATCACAACAGGACAGGAGATTAGTCATGGTGTTTTTTCTTTCTTCTCATTTCTGTGGAAAAAGAGAAGGATCACCCTCATAAGAGCTTGTCGCTCCTGGGTAGTTCAGTTTGGTCGGCTTGGCAGGTATTTGAGCTCTCTGGGCAGGTACCATATAGGGTTATGTTCTCCCCATTGGAAAGGACACATTCCCAAACCTCTGCCAGCACTTATTAACGGATCTGGACCTCTCCTGAATCCACGTTATTGGGGTCTTTCCCTCGGACCTCAACCTTTTACAATAAAGGCGTTTGGTTAGACCAGTGTCTTTGAAACACAGACAGAGGCTGCTGTTTGGAAAATTTCTTAAACTTTTAAGTAAGCATAGCTGTTTTAACTGGTCATCGGTGTTGCTTCCCCCATTTTGTTTTATTAATTGATCCTTTAGGGTTTTATTATGTCTCTCTATGATGGCTTGTCCTTTTGGGTTATATGGGATCCCTGTGGTATGCTTTCATATGCCAAGTTTGGAAGAACATTTTGTAATGATTTGCTTACAAAACAGGGTCCATTATCGGTTTTTAACCTGTTTTGGCAATCCAAGAATAGCAAAGCATTGTAAAAAAGGTGACTTTCAGCATGTTTAGCCCCTTTCCTCCAGAGTGTGCCGTGGCCCAACAAGCATGTGAATAAGTCATCTATGGACATAAATATATATTTTAATTTTTCCAAATGGCGCATAATGGAGGTTACATCAGTCTGCCAGACAGAGTTGGGCCGTAAGGCCTCTGGGATTTTACCCCAGGGGACTGGAGAGGTGGGACCTGTAAGAAGGGCAAACAGTACTTGTACATGTCCTTACAATCTTTTTAAGTCTTTTATAGGAACTAAAGGAAATTTATGATGTAGTCCTCTCCACTTTAAAATGAGTAAGGTCGTGAAGACCTTGGGCTAACTGAAGGTCTTGTTGATATGGGACTGTAACTGTTAATACACCTGTGGTGGCCAAACGGTCAGCGGCCTGATTTCCTCAGAGAGGGGCCACAGGATAAGCCTTGATGTCCCCCTAAGGAATGTTGGAGGAAAATAGGGCTCATTATGCACTTTAACAGGGATCGAACCTGAATTATCAGAGGGGTTGATAGGATTATTATCTCTCTTTATTTATGAGGCATTTTAGAGTAGGTAATAGGTTAATTAAAATATAAACTTATCTGAGAAAAGATTCATAGGCTCTTGGGACATGGGTCACGGCTAACGCACCCGCATCTTATTTCTTTAAATGGAGCCAGCACCAGTACCGGCTTCAAAGTATTTGAGTCCATTGGCCTGCGGATGGGTGTGAACCACTACAACTGCTGACCCTTCTTTTCTTCCATCTGTGAAGGAAAATTTTACTGCCTTGGGGAGTGGCTTATATGGAAAAAAGACATGGGGGGAGTCCACTCAGTTTGGGAAAAGACGAGGTCGCATTTGGTAGACCCATAATGACAGTCAACGTTGTCCTAAAACTCCTTCTAAAGCCTAGGAGACTCTTAGGAAAGGTTGTTTCTCTGTATCCACTCAAACGTCTGACCAACGGTAAGGAATTGTTAAAATCTCTGGGTCTTTTTCCATAATGTCTCAAATGCTGTATCTGCTCCCTTTTATTTATAAGAATCTTGCTAATTGAGCTAATTGGGAATAAACTCGAAGGTGCTCCTCCCACAGCGGAATCTAATTTCCACTGTTAAGGGGTTACCCCCTCTGGGGTTAGAGAAGAGCTGTAAGGAGCTTAGCACCTTAGATAATCCACAGTTTTAGGACGGTTGCGTTTAGGTTGGTATTGAGCCAAATTGGGCTGAATCGCGGGCATCTGGGACTTTTTTGTCAAATATTGACCGATGACCTTCTTCTAGATATAATCACATCAGAGGTGGAATTTTTCTCCGTAGCAATCCTCAAAGGAGAGGTTACTACATCCTCAGTAGAGAGTATGAAGCCATGGTCTTAACCAGTTTAGCGTCTCATAATCGCTTCTGTAACTCTGCCAAGGGAATAATGATTTTTGACTGTCTAGGTTGAGGTTTGACAGAGGCCAAACTGAGGTCTAGGCTAAGTTTTGTCCCCATTATTTAGCAAAGAGGAGGAATAGTTTCGACACTGGTCAATTGGATATGTGTAATCATCCTTTCTCTAAGAGGCTCTCGGTACGGGTCAGGTAAGCTGAGCGCCAGTGGCTGGGACATCAGCAGCTCCAGGATGCTGTCCTCCATATAAACATCTAGGTTTTTGAGGAAAACTGCGCTTTTTTCATTACTGGTGACAGGAGCCATGAAACATAATATTGACAAAAAGCTGGGCTGTTAGCGCATACGTGAGGAGAGAACTAATCCATTTCATATCGCTCATCTGGGCCTCTGAAAGGTTTTAGTAGAAGGGATAGAAAAGGCCAAACTTTTCATAATCATCTGGGATGGTGATAGAGGAATAGAAAAAATAAAAATCTTAATATCAATAACAAGTAAGCGTTAAATCTCTTGGAAATAGCATGGGATCCAGGGGGAGGCCATGCAGAGGTGTGCCAACAATGACACATCCTATCATTAATTTTTTCTGGAGGTCTTGTAACATCCTCCATTTCCCTGTGGCCTTTTGTATAACAAAAACAGACTGTTCCATGGGCTAAGAGAGGGTCTAATGTGTCCTACGGCTAACTGTTCTTGGACATTGCCCTCAAATGGTTTAGTTTTTCTAGTAGAAGGGCCACTGCAGCTCGAACCAGATTGGGGGGGGCCCATTCTCGACATTGAATGGCAGGAAACTTGGGGAGCAGTGGCCCTTAGGATTGGGGGTGAGACCCTATTTGATGATTGGAAGTTTCTCTCCCCGTATCTTTAATTAGATATATCATTTTTGAAGCTCTCTATGGGTTGTAGTAATGTAAGATTCAGCTGTCTCTACTCACTTCTCCTACGATAGTCCTGGCCTAATAAATGAGAGGTTAATACCATGGGGCCATATAGGGGCGACACCTACCCCTTGATCTTTCCGTCTAATGTCTCGTCCATCGTATAGGCAATCTCTGGTTTCTTTCTTTCTGAATGAGTGGTTCTCACCCTACCCCGAGTAATTGGGGCCCCTGGAATTAGTTCACATTGAGTGTGAATCTCTTCCTCCCCTTAGTATAGTACGATCTGCCCCATAGCAATTAGACAATGAAATTTCGTTCCTGTTATATATCATTATCCCTCTTTAGGTCTAATCCCTGAACAAATAGGGAACTGTCCAATGGACCTTAGGGGACTGGGAGCAGGGGAACCTCCCTTGGTGTAAATGGGGCTGAGGAGGCCTCTTAGAGGTTAAAGGTTGCCCCAGAATATCAAATTTAGAGTCTGCACTCTTTTTCTCCAATGAAATCCTCCTTTTACAACTAGGACAAATGTGTTTCTAGGGGCATCTGGGACACTGAGTCCCTGGCCAGGGAGCAATCTGGGGGCCGACCAGGGCCATTGGGCAGTCTTTTTTAAAATGGACCTGTTCCCGTCGCCACAATTTAAAAACAGGTCCCTTTTTCCATTTAAAACTGTTGCTAAAAACCTTCCGTTTGGGCATTAGGGGCGGTGGTTTAAGACCTGAGATTGATGAGTTTGAGAACCCATCCACAATCCTTTGGTGGCAAGAAGCCAACTCCCCAAAAATCTTATCCTTTAGAAACCGCTCGTCACAGGCCAGCTTGAGATACTGTGGTCCATCCCTTCCAAACAAGCATTTTTGCAAATTCATCCCTCATCGTAACTCAGGTGGGAAAGTTCCTTTGAAGCTCTTTTCCACTCTCTCAATAAAATGTGGCCAGATCCCCCCATTAATCTATGTTTGAGTGGTTCCCGCTATAGGAGGCACTGTAGTGCCTACCTCTGAGCTTTTTCCCATGCTGCCAGCCCTCAAATCTCAGCACCTGCGTCTGTCGGTAAGGGCCTGAGAAGTTCAGCCTGTTGAATGCCCGTTGGCGATATTGGTCATTAATCTCCTGCCGAGTCATCACACAAATGTTATTGGTATGGGAGGATTCATAGATCGGTTGCGTCTCTTGCCTGCATATGGCAGTCTTCAGGAAAATATTCACACCACCTTATAAATAAGAGGTCACTGGAAAGCACGGCATTGGTAAAAAGCGGTCGTTCCAATCTTTTGGCCATCAAGCTTGATGTGCCCAGACTTGATGAAATACATTCTTTGCCCATTGGAGAAGTGTTGGGAAACGTCTTTCCGACACCACATTTTTTTTACACTCTTTTAACTCTTGAGTTTTCCCAGGGGTACCCTAAATATTCGGGCCTATTTGCCCTCCTGGACTTAAATTAAACTGGAAACGCCATTACAGGTGAAAGCCCACCATGGCCGCTAGTCAGCTGTTTTGGTAATTGCGCCCCTCGTGGAAAAGCGGGTGGTGACAGAAGGCCTGGTAAGGGGTGGGCCTCATAAAATGGCAGATCCCCTCACAGGTGGTGAGCCATGTGGCCTACTGGCCTTTAAGTCCTCAGGGAATTTTTTTAAAAGCTGTTCTAAGGGAGAAGCAGTAGGTTCCTGATTGCTAGGTTTTCCTAAGTGCTAGCGGAGCGGTTTTTCTCGACTTCCCTAGGGAGTGGTTAGGCTTCTCTCCAAATTACGCGGACCGGAGGGGCTGTTTCATTTCTCACGGACTGTAAGATATTAGATTCAGATATTTTGTTTTGCTTGTAGGGCCTGCGCACGTTACATCAATTCTTATAATTTTGAGGTGCACTGATCAGTGCCCTCTGTATAATTCTGTTACTTGTTTTGCATGAGAGCTCTGCCTTTTCGGTCGGATACAGGTTGCCGTGATTGCTGTGTTACTTACTAATGGGGCCGAGGTCTAAAGCTACCCCCTTTTTGGGCCCTAAAAGGGGGTTCTTTCTGCCAGCAGAGTTAAAGTAGCTTACTGGCAAAGATTGGCTTAGCGGGCAAAAGTCGCCGAGTGTCTTTTATCCCCGCCCGATTGACGGACACCACGCCACTCCCGGGGTGAGTTTTGGTAGAAAGCAATGCCAAAAACTCAATTTTATTGAACAGTGAAACTGCACTTATATAGGCTCTAAAAATATTCTATCCTTGACCACAGGGCGGTTCCGGCTCATCACGATAAGTCTTAGCCACACCCCCTTGCTTAGCAACCAGAGCCCATCCCCTTGGCAGACAGCGTCCGCAAAGTCCCAACAATTCCCTTTTTTAGTCTTTTTTTTTCCCAAAATGGGGCTTCTCATTTTATATTTCAAAAATGGGATGTTCCATCCACTGTATTTCAAAAAATTAGGGTGTCCATCTCACTCGAGAGTGTGCGTGTTTAGGTAGTGTTTTTCATCTATGGGAAAAATCTTAACCTGTCATTGGCTACCACCCTAGAGCACTTCAGGTGGACACACCAGGGGCCAGCAAGTGGCAGGGGAAGGACACGGGACAGGACAGTCACCTTTGGGAAGGCTTAAGACTGGATGGCAAACCTCCGCATCTTGGTACATGGACCATTGGCCAAGCCTGTAGGGCTTTAGCTCAGCATGACAGCTGGACAACCCAGCTGTATCAATTGGTTAGTTATATAGGGTCCAAAAGTGAACACAAAGACAATGACAATCAGGGATTTCACAAAAGGGAGAAAGTCACCATTCCAGTTTTAGTTTAAAGGAAGCCATCTGGGCATAAAGTCCGGTCAATTTGTCACATGAATTAGCATTCTTCTACTCTAGCATAAAGTCCGGACAATTGTCACAGATATAGCGCTCTTCTCTCAGAGTCACAAAGGAAGCCCGTTCTAGCACAAAGTCCAGACAATTGTCACAGGAATGGCCACAGTCCTCCAGAGGCCCAAGGAAGCCCGTCTAGCACAAAGATCCAGACAATTGTCACAGGAATGGCACAGTGCCTTCTTCTCTCATTGCAGGAGGGTTGAGATACTGACAAAGAAGGAGTCAAGACAGTGTTTTTGATGAATTTTGGAAATGGATTGTGATGAGAAGTTTAATCACAACAGGACAGGAGATTTAGTCATGGTGTTTTTTTCTTTCTTCTCAATTCTGTGGAAAAAAGAAAGGATCACCCTCTCAAGAGCTTGTGCTCCAGGGTAGTCCATTTTGGTCGGATTGTGCAGTATTTGAGATCTCTGAGCAGTACCCAAATAGGGTTTTGTTGCTCCCATTGGGAAGACACATCCAAAACCTCCTGCCAGCACTTATTAACGGAACTGGACCTCTCCAGAATCCAGTTAATGGGGTCTTTCCATCGGGACGTCTCAACTTTACACTAAGGCTTTTGGTTAGACCAGTGTCTATTTGAAACACTCAGACAGAGGCTGCTGTTAGGAAAAAATTAAAACTATTTAATGTAATCAAAGCTGTCCTATTAACTGGATCATACGGGGGTATGCTTGCTTCCCCATTTTGTTTTATTAATTGATCCTTTTAAGGTTTTAATTATTTCTCTCTATGATGGGCTTGTCCTTTTGGTTATATGGGATCCCTGTTGAATGCTTAATATTCCAAGTTGGGGAAGAACTGTTGTAAATGATTTGCTTATCACAAACAGGGTCCAATATCGGTTTTAACGCTGTTTTTGTCAATCCAAGAATAGCAAAGCAATGTAAAAAGTGACTTTCAGCATGATTTAGGCCCTTTCTCCAGAGTGTGCCGTGGCCAACAAGCATGTGAATAAGTATCTATGGATAGATAAATATATATTTTAAATTTTCCAAATGGGCGCATAATGGGTTACATCAGTCTGCCAGACAGCGTTGGCCGTAGGCACTCTGGGATTTACCCCAGGGGACCTGGAGGAGGTGGGACCTGTAAGAAGGGCAAAACAGTGACTTACATGTCCTTACAATCTTTTTTAAGGTCTTTTATATAGGAACTAAAAGGAAATTTATGATGTAGTCCTCTCCAATTTAAATGAGTAAGGTCGTGAAGACCTTGGGCTAACTGAAGGTCTTGTTGATATGGGACTGTAACTGTTAATACACCTGTGGTGGCCAAACGAAGTCAGCGCCCTGATTTCCCTCAGAGAGGGGCCCAGATAAGCCTTGATGTCCCCTAAGATGTTGGAGGAAATAGGCTCATTATGCCACCTTTAACAGGGATCGAACCTGAATCATCAGAGGGGTGATAGGATTATTATCTATCTTTATATATGAGGCATTTAGAGTAGGTAATAGGTTAATTAAATATAAACTATCTGAGAAAAGATTCATAGGCTTCTTGGACATGGGTGACAAGGCTAACGCAACAGCATATTAATCTCTTTAAATTGAGCAGAAACCAGTAACGGCTTCAAAGTATTGTGTCCTTTGGCCTGAGGATGGGTGAAACACTACAATCTGCTGGACCCTTCTTTTCCTCCATCATCTGTGAAGACTGTTTACTGCCTTGGGGAGTGGCTTGATGGAAAAAAAGAATGGAGGGAGTCCACTCCAGTTTGGGAAAAAAGAAGAGGTCCATTTGGTTGACCCATAATGACAGTCAACTTTGTCCTAAAATCCTTCTAAAGCATAGGAGACTCTAGGGTTGTTTCTCTGTATCCACTCAAAGTCTGACAAACGGTAAGGAATTGTTAAAATATCTGGGTCTTTTTTACCATAATGTCTCAATGATGTATCTCTCCCTTTTATTATAAGATCTGCTAATTGATCTAATTGGGAATAAACTCGAGGTGCTCCTCCCACAGAGGAATCTATCCACTGTAAGGGGTTACCCATCTGGGTGAGAACAGCTGTAAGGAGCTTAGCACCTGAGAAAATCCACAGATATAGAGGTTGCTTTGGTTGGTAGTGAGCCAATTGGGCTGAATCGAGGGCATCTTGGACTTTTTGTAATATTGACAGATGACCAGTCTTCTAGTATAATCACATCAGAGGGGGATTTTCTCCGTAGCAACTCAAAGAGAGGTAATAAATCCTCAGTAGAGATATGAAGCCATGGTCTTAACCAGTTTAGCTCTCCTAATAGCTTCTGTAACTCTGCCAAGGAATAAGATTTTTGAATGACTAGTTGAGGTTTGAGAGGACAAACTGAGTCTAGGCTAAGTTTTGTCCCCAATATTTTGAAGGGAGGAATAGTTTCGACCTTGTCATTGGATATGTGTAATCCTCCTTTCTCTAAGAGCTCTCGAAGGGTCAGGTAAGCTGAGCCCAGTTGCTGGACATCAGCAGCTCCCAGGATGATGTCATCCATATAAACATATAGGGTGAGCTGCGATTTTTTTCATTAATGGTGACAGGAGACATGAAACATAATATTGACAAAAAGCTGGGCTGTTAGCCATACCGTGAGGGAGAACTATCCATTCATATCGCTCATCTGGCCTCTGAAAGTTATTAGAAGGGATAGAAAAGGCAAACTTTTCATAATCATCTGGATGAAGAGGAATAGAAAAATAACAATCTTTAATATCAATAACAATTAAGGTTAAATCTCTTGAAATAGCAGGGATCCAGGGGAGGCCATGCAGAGGTGTGCCAACAATGAACATCCTATCATTAATTTTCTGGAGGTCTTGTAACATCCTCCATTTCCTGTGGCCTTTTGTATAACAAAAACAGGACTGTTCCATGGGCTAAGAGAGGGTCTAATGTGTCCTACGGCTAACTGTTCTTGGACAATTGCCCTCAAATGGTTTTAGTTTTTCAGTAGGAAGGGGCCACTGCTCGAACCAGATTGGGGGGGCCATCTCGACATTGAATGGCAGGAACTTGGGGTGTTAGCAGTGGCCCTTAGGATTGGGGGTGAGACCCTATTTGATGATTGGAAGTTTTTCTCCCCGTATCTTTAATTAATATATCATTTTGAAGCTCTCTATGGGTTGTAGTAATGTAAGCTTCAGCTTCTCCTAAGATGTCCTGGCCTAATAAATTAGAGGTTAATCCAGGGGCCACAAGGGGGCGAACCTCCCCTTGATTTCCGTCTATGTCTCTCCATCTAAGCCAATCTCTGGTTTCTTCTGAATGAGTGTTTCCACCTACCCCGAGTAATTGGGGCCCTGGAATTAGTTCCCATTGAGGTGGAATCTCTTCCTTCCTTAGTATAGTACGATCTGCCCCAGTATCAATTAGACAATGAAATTTCTTTCCTGATATATAAATATCCATCTTTGGTCTAATCCCTGGAACAATAGGAACTGTCCAATGGACCTTAGGGGGACTGTGAGCAGGGGAACCTCCTTGGTGTAATGGGGCTGGAGGATGCCTCTTTAGGAGTTTAAAAGTTGCCCCTGAATATCAAATTTAGATCTGCAATCTTTTCTCCAATGATATCCTCTTTTACATCTAGGACAAAGTGTTCTAGGGGCAGCTGGACTCTGAGTCTGGCCAGGGGAGCATTCTGGGGGCCGACCAGGGCCATTGGGGGGCAGTCTTTTTTAAAATGGACCTGTCGTCCACACTTAAAACAGGTCCCTTTTTTCCATTTAAAACTGTTGCTAATACCTCAGTATGGGCATTAAGGGCGGTGGTTAAGACTTGAGATTGATGAGTTTGAGAACCCACATCTTTGGTGGCAATAATCCATCTCCCCATAGATCTATCCTTTAAACCGGCACAGGCCAGCTTGTGATCTGTGGTCATCCCTTTCCAAACCAGCATTTTTGCAAATTCATCCCTCATCGTACCAGGTGGAAATTTCCTTTTTTGAAGGCTCTTTTCCACTCTCTCAATAAATGTGGCCAGATCCTCATTAGCTTTTTGAGTGGTTCCAGCTATAGGAGGCTCTGTA
Organism: Tamias sibiricus; assembly: GCA_025594165.1. Lineage (NCBI taxonomy): Eukaryota > Metazoa > Chordata > Mammalia > Rodentia > Sciuridae > Tamias > Tamias sibiricus. The sequence continues at coordinate 95,517,365 of CM046663.1, forward strand.
GGGCCTTCCTCTAGCTTTTTCCATGCTGCCAGCCCCTAAAGCTCGCACCTGCTCTCGGTAAGGGGCTGGTATTGCTGCCTGTTGAATGCCCGTGGCATATTGGTCATTAACTCCTGCCAGCATCCCAAAGGTTATTGGTATGGGAGGATTCATAGATCGGTTCCTCTCTGCCTGCATATGGCATTCATCAGTAAAATATGCACACCACTTTATAAATAAAGGTCCTGGAAGCACGGCTTTTGGTTAAATCGTTCCAATCTTTTGTCATGCAGGCTTGATGTGCCAGACTTGATGAAATACATTCTGCCCATGGAGAGTTGGGACCGTCTTCCGACACCACTTTTTTTTTAACTCTTTTAACTCTTGAGTTTCCCAGGGGTACCAAATATTCGGCCTATTTCCTCCTGGACTTAAATTAACTGGAAACGCCATTACAGGTGAAAGCCCACCAGGGGGCGCTAGCAGCTGTTGTGGAATTGGCGCCTCTTGGAAAAGCGGTGGTGCAGAAGGCCTGGAAGGGGTGGGCTCATAAAATGGCAGATCCCGCTCACAGGGTGGTGAGCCATGTGACCTATGGCCTTTGTCCTCAGGGAATTTTTTTTTAAGCTGTCTAAGGGAGAAGCTGTAGGTTCCTGATTGCTAGTTTTTCCTAATTCTGCGGAGCGGGTTTTCTCTACTTCTAGGGAGTGGTTAGGCTTCTCCAAATCCGCGGACCGGGAGGGGCTGTTTAATTCTCTGGACTGGGAGAGATTAGATTCAGATATTTTGTTTTTCTTGTAGGGCCTGCTCCGTTACTTCAATTCTTATAATTTGAGGTGCCTGATCTGTGGCCTCTGTAGATTCTTTTATTGTTTGCATGAGAGCATGCTTTTAGGGCGGATAAAGCTGGATAAACTCCCCGGAGGTGGAATTTCCCATATTCATTTTCTCTCTCTCTTAAAATGTGTTCCGCACGGTGCCATGTCTTCCATGAATTATAATCAGCCTTCGGGAGCCAGGGAGCCAACCGGTATTAATGAGCTCCAAATTTTTTCAGCTTGAACATTCAGAAATCTGGAGACCTTGCTTTCTTAAAATACACCGCCATGCCTCGAGGGCTGGGTTCTGAGATTTCTTAAATATTAAAGCTTGCCCCATATTAGAGAATACTTTTGCCAGAGAGACGCTGCATTCTAACCGTGCTAAGCCTATCGATAATTTTCTTTTGTTTTTTGTCTCCGGAGTTCGGGCGCCAACTGCCATGACTGCTGTGTTACTTATTAATGGGGCCGAGGTCTAAAGCTACCCCCCTTTTTGGGCCCTAAAAGGGGGTTATTTCTGCCAGCAGAAAGAGTTAAAGTAGCTTACCTGGCAAAGATAGGCTTATTTCTATTTATTTTTTTAGCGGGCAAAAGTCGCCGAGTGTCTTTATCCCCACTTCTGATTGACGGACGCCACGCCACACCCGGGAGTTTTGGTAGAAAAGCAATGCCAAAAACTCAAATTTATTGAACAGTGAACTGCACTTGTTATAGGCCTAAAAATAACCATTCCTTGACCAGCTCACCGATACGTCATAGCCACACCCCCCCCTTGCTTAGCCCCGGTCCTCCAAAGGGCGTGGTAAGCAACCAGAACCCATCCCCTTGGCAGACAGCGTCGGAAAAGTCCCAACAACCCAGGGGATTGAACTCAGGGGCACTGGCCCACAGGGCCACATCCCCAGCCCTTTTTTGTATTTTTATTTAGAGACAGGGTCTCACTGTAGTTGCTAAGTGCCTTGCCATTGCTGAGGCTGGCTTTGAACTCTCGATCCTCCTGCCTCAGCCTCCCTAAGTGCTGGGATTACAGGCGTGCGGCACCCGCGCCCAGCTAGCACATCTTTTATTATGGCATTTTTATTTATTTATTTTATTTTAAAAAATATTTATTTATCTTATTTTGCTTTAGTTGTACACAATGTGCTAGGCCAAGCACCTCACCACTGAGCCACAACACCAGCCTTATTATGGTATTAAAAAATACTATAAATCATTATTTTTTTCACGAAATAGTTCTTTATTTTATTTTATTTTAGTTTTAGTTTAGTTTACTTTTTTGATATTGGGGATTTGAACCCAGGGGCACTCAACCACTGAGCCACACCCCCAGTCCTTATTTGTATTTTATTTAGGGACAGGGTCTCACTTGAGTTGCTTAGGGCCTTGCTAAGTTGCTGATGCTGACTTTAAACTTGTGATCCGTCTGCCCCACATTCCGAGCTGCCTGGGATTATAGGCATAAGACATTATGTCTGAACTAGTTTTTAATTTTTTTTTTTTATTCAATGTTGTATATATAACAGTAGCATGCTTTACAATTTGTTAATGCACCTAAAGAGCACCTTTTACATATCACTGTTTAGGTATATAAAGTATATCATTTACGTCTTATGCTTTTTTTGTTCCCATTGGTGTACAGTGTTAGTGACATTTTACACTATATATATACGCACATACATAGTATATATCACATATGCATACACACCATCATATATGTTCACATATATGTGTGTGTAAATATATATGTATGTATATTTTTTTCTTCGTTGGAGTACACTGCTGATTTTATAAAAATAGTCATAACTTTAACTGATACCAATTAATTCTTATAAAATTTCTTGGACTTCAGCCTTTCCGTTGTACTATGAAATTCTCTTAAATTTTCCCATGCTGGGGATTGGACCTAGGGGCCTTAGGCATGCTAGGCAAACAGTCTGCCACTGAGCTATACTCCAAGCCCCTTTATTTATGTATTTGTATCTGGGATTGAACCCAGGGGTCAACATCCCCAGCACTTTTTACATTTTATTTTGAGACAGAGCGTCTTGCTAAGTTGCTGAACTTGCCTTCCTCCTGCCTCAGCCTCTCCGAGCTGCTGGGATATTTTTAAGTGTTTTGTACATTTGCAGAAATTTAAACCACATGATTACAAACAGCAGTGATAATGTGCTTATTTTGGCATTTCATTTTAATTCAAATTGTCTCTAAAAGTTTGTTTTCAGTTCTGGGGATTAAACCCACATGTTAGGCTTTGTACAACAGTCTCATGGTTGAGCTACATCCACAGCCTTTATTTTATGTTTTGAGATAGAGTCTTGCTAAGTTGCTCAGGCTGGCCTTGAACTTGAGATCCTCCTGCCTCAGACTTCTAAATAGCTTTGATTAATAGACCTGTGCCTTAGCATCTGCCTAGAATGTCTCTAAGAGTTTTGCTGTATATGTTAAATTTTGGTTTGAGATAGATTTTTTTTTAAGTTATTAGAGGTTCTCCATTGTTATTAGAGGTTCTCCATTGCTACTTTGTGAAATTCCATATTGATGTAGGATTTATCATTTGTTTGTAGCATCTAATGACATAAATGACTGACAACTGAAAGATTTTTCCTGGAAAACAAATTTTATTTATCTGTCTATTCAGGTGTCATGAGTGTGATGGTAACTTCTGATCTATTTTTGAGCATAACCTTTGATTTCCTGTAGGTATGTGAACTATTGGTTGTATCTCCCTTTTACCCTCTGCTCTTTTTTGCATCCATATCTTGTTAATGTTCAGCCAGGACTTAAGCGGACAGAGCAGGGTGCTGCTGGAACCTGGTATCTTGCAAGCAAGTATGCTGGGAGGAAGGCAGACCCTTTTGGGGTGGTTTTTCCTCAGGGAGTCTGCAATGGCAATCTTTGTCTTCTACTGGCTTCACTTCATCATCTGTATTTGTCTGCAACATTATTATTGGAATGGGCAGATCTTTCATTCATTTTGACCATCTGGAAAGCAAATAGAAAAAAAAAAAGTTCAATTGTAACCCTTGCTGGTTATCTTCTTCATTAGGCTATCCTATTACTCCTGGGAAGGATAGATTTGTCATCCTTGCTTTTCCTCAGAGTCAAGTTGCCTAGAGGTCCTAAATAAATGTCAGGAAGGGTTTAAGGTCCCCAGTTATGGAAATCTTGTATTACACTGAAGCATAGGAGGAAGAGAAGATAGTACTATATAAGGACAAAGCAATCAAATAGACCTTTGTGATGCAGTGGGAGAGAAAATTACTGTAAATGCCTGGAAAACCTTATTGGTACATGTGCTAAAGAGAACTGTTATGTTTGTGCACATGGCCACAATCTTTATTTGATCTTCACAGCAATCCTGTGAATTGAATAGAGATTATTACCCTTGTCTTTTACAGATGGGAAGTAAGAATTTAGAAATTCGTCAGGTTGCCTAACCTCTCACAGTTTAGTGCTAGGACTTGAACATTAGTTTTTGTTTGCTGATTTTGTACTCTTTCTGTTGCCCTTTCACAAAGTGGAAGATTGAGAGATAGGGTAAGCAATGGGGACATCTCCATGTTATCTTCGGATAAATTATTAGGGAAAGGACAAAGGGAAAATAAACATTTCTCAGACCACTTTAATTGTTTCTACATGCTTTTTAAAATAATTTTATTGAGATTATAGTTTATGCCCATTACAATTCCACCTGATTTTAAAGTGGGGTTGTAATCATATGACTCTTAGTAATACAAGAGCTATTGTAACCATCACTATTGTCATTTTTAGAACATTTTCTTTGCTTTAAAAAGGAAACCCTTTTAAGCCATTACGTCCTAAGTCATTTGTCCATTTCCCCCCCCCCAGTCCTTGTGAAATCAGCTATCTACTTTTTGTCTCTGTGGATTTATCTACTCTGCACATTCAATACAAATGTCATCATAATGGTGTTTGTGACTAGATTCTTTATCACTTAAAATGACATTTTTTCAAAGTTCATCCATATTTCATGTGTCAGTACTCTATTTTCTTCTTATTATTGAATGATTCTATTGAATGGAGAATAACAAAAACAAGTTTTGGGCAGTTTTTCATAAATGGGCAAATATTTTTTTATTTCTTTTGGGTGTAGTATGCCTGAGATGGGCAATTGGTGGGTCATATGGTAACATGTTTAACATTTTGAGAAAGGATCACACTGTTTTCCAAAGCAGCTGCATATATGTCGACCAGCAGTGTCTTTTAAGTAAGGACATAATTAAAATGATATTTTCATGGTTTGCTTTACACATTTTTTCTGATGGCTAAAAAGATTTTGAGTAACCATTTTTCATTGTTTGTTTCTTTTTAAAATTAAATTGTGAGAGAGTTTTTTAAAAAACATACTCTGAATACAAATCATTTAACTAGATACAGGACTTAACAAAAACTTTCTTCTATTTCGTGGATTATCTTTTTACTTTTTACTTTTTTTTGAGTGTTACTAGGAATGAACCAGGGGTTTTGCACATGCTAGCAAGCACTCTTGCAGCTGAGCTGAGCTGTCCCTGGCCCTTTATTAAAAAAATGTTTTTTGAAACAGGGGTCTCACTAAGTTGCTCAGGCTGGCCTTGAACTTGTGATCCTCCTGCCTTTAGCCCCCAAAATAGCTGGAATTGTGTTATGCATACCACATCCAAAATTTTTTCGCTGTTTTTTTTTTCTTTTCTTTCAGTACTTAGTGATTGAACTGGGTGCTTTATATCACTGAGCCATATCTATGCCCCACTCTCCCTCACATCCGCCCCATCCTTTTGTTAAAATTTTTGAGACAGGGGTATCACTTAATTGACCAGGCTGGCCTTGAATTTGAGATCTTCTATCAGCCTCCCTCAGTAACTGGGATTATAGGTGTGTGGGGATTATAGGTGTGTGCTACTGGACCAGTTTATTTACCCTTTCTTTTTTTTTTTAAATATTTATTTATTTTACTTTAGTTGTACATCAATGCAATGCATTTATGGTTTACGTGGTGCTGAGGATCGAACCGGGCCGCACACATGGGAGGCGAGCGCTCTGCCGCTGAGCCCCACAACCCCAGGCCCTAATTACCCTTTCTTGATGGATGTCCTTTTAAAGCCCCAATTTTTTTGATGATGTGTAGTTTGTCTGTTTTTTCTTTGTTTTAGGAAGGGATACACCATTCATTCTTCTGCATGTGACTATTCAGTTGTCCTAGTCCTATTTGTTTTGAAAAGACTATTCTTTCACCATAGAATGGCCTTAGTGTCTTTGTTGAAAATCAGATGACCATAGATACAGATGAATCCTGGACTCTAAATTCTATTCTGTCAATCCAACTATATATTCCATTTTTGTTTTGTTTTGTTTTGTTTTGGTACTGGGGATTGAACCAGGGGTCACTTACACTGAATGATAAAGCCCCAGCTCTTTTTTTTTTAAATGTCTTTGAGACAGGGTCTTGCCTAAGTCCTTAGGGCTTCATTAATTTGCTGAGGCTAGTCTTGAACTTGCAATCCTCCTGCAAGAGCCTCCTGAATGATTGGGATTATAGGTGTGCACCACCACACTCAGCTCTGTTGATGTCTATCCTTATTCAATACCATGATCTTGATAACTGTTTCATTTGTACTAAGTTTTGAACTTGAGAAGTGTGAATCTTCCATTTTGTTCATCTTTTTCAAGGTTGTTTTAGCAATTTTGAGTCCTTTGAATTTCCATATAAATTTGGAACTTGCTTTTTCAAATTTCTGCAAAGAAGTAAGTTTACATTTTGATAGGGATTACTTTGAATCTTTAGATTAATTTTGGGAAAATTGCCATCTGTGTTAGTTTTCTGTTGCTATGACAAAATACTTGATATAAACAACTTAAAAGGAGGCTTCAGTCCATGACCTCTTGGCCTTTTAGCTTTTTGGCCCCATCATGGCAGAAGAGTGTGGTGGAATAAAGTTGCTCATTTCATGGTGACCAGGAAGGATATGGGGAGGGGGGGGGGGGAAAGAGGTGAAAGGGAGAGAAAGAAAGATGGGAGAGGAGGAAATGGATTTGGATAAAACATACCCTTCAAAGGCATGTCCCTATTGACCTACTTCCTTCAACTAGTCTGTGCCTCTTAAAAGTTCCACTGCCTCCTAATATTGCCATCAGCTGGGACCAAGCCTTTAACATGCAAAGCCTTCGGGAGACATTCCAGATTCAAACTGTAACACCATCTTAACGATATAAATCTTCTGATCCACGAACATAGGATTTCCATTTCCAGACTCAAAGAACTAGCCTTGGCAGTTCAGTTCTTGCAGATATGGATGTGCATTTCAGGTGTCCTGTATTCTGTGCATTAGCATTAACGGAATTGATGGTTAGGCATAATACAGAGGTTTAACCATTGCTTTTAAAGATGAATTGATATAAAATAGATATCTGGAAATTATGCAAAGAAAATAGTGCTAATAACTGCTGTATGCTTTCATAGTTACCTTCACATTAAAAAGTGGCATAGTAGGCTGGGGTTGTGGTTCAGTGTAGAGCCCTTGCCTAGCACATGTGAGGCACTGGGTTCAATCCTCAGCACCATATAAAATAAATAAATAAATAAATAAAGGAAGGAAGGAAGGAAGGCATTGTGTCCCTTACAATTAAAAAAACTTAAAAACATGGCATGGTCTTTATGTGATTTGTTCATGAACTTAGGCTTATCCTCAATATGTCTGGCACAGGAGAGGGATTTTTTTTCAAGCAAACTTATAGTCTGTTTCCTGAGGTGGTGGGGGTGTATATCAGAAGACTAGCTTAAATGGCTGTAAGGTCCTTAAAAACTGCAAAAAAAAAAAAAAAAAAAAAAAAAAAAAAAAAAAAAAAAAAATTAAACCCTCTTGCGTTTGTGTTTCTGTGGCATAAGTAGTTCCCCTGGGCTTGTCATGGGCATGTATCAGTGATGCAATAATGATTATGATCCATGACAAAGGACTTTAATGCATTACTGATGGAAAAAAAAAAAAAAACCAGTTTACTACTGACTATTGTGATCTGCTGGTGTGTAAGACATTTCTTGTATAATGTACATAAATAAAATATTCAGATCATTTGTGGGATACGGTGCTTCATCTGTACTAGCTTCATCAAGGCTTGAAGTAGAGTAGGTTATGCATATCTGGACACTAGTGTCACCTACTTAATTTTCTTCTTGTTATCAAGACTATCTACCTGTTCTAAAATTAGAAAACAATTTTTTTTTTTGATACTGGAGATTGAACCCAGGGCCTCACACAGGTTACACAAGTGCTTTACCACTGAGATATATTCCTAGCCCTTTTAAAATTTTATTTTGACACAGGGTCTTGCTAAATCTCCTAGTGTGTCCTCAAACTTGCTATCCTCTTGCTTTAGCCTGTGAGTAGCTGGAATTACAGGCATGTACTACCATGCTTGGCATAAAATTTGATTTTTAAAAACAGATTTTTTTATTTTACCTAATTTCCTTGTATTTGTTGGTTCCTTCCAGTTTCTTATTCCTTTCTGTTGCTTGTTGATTTTTAGCTGTGTGAAGGAGTCCATTTTGTGAGTCCTATTGTTGTTCTGCTTTTGTAGTGACCCTGTCAATGTGTGACCAGCCTCATAAACACCTTTGGTCCAGAGCAGAGTTTTGGGAGAGTGATATAAATGTCTGCTTGTCAAATGTGGCATTAGGGTTGTTAGGTTCTGTTGTTTATTTCTCTGCCTACCTACCACCTCACCCCAAACATATGTGTTAATAAATGAAATCCCTCAAGTTAGAGATTAATTCTTTTGGTTTAAAGCTTCTATCCTTGTTAAGTTTCAAAAAGGAGAAACATTGCTACTTTAAGCCTCACGAATATTTTGTATTTAATTGTATTTGTGTATCAAGTTTGATAGATCTCAGTGGAGGCATTGAGAAGAGAGAATGAGAAAGAACACAATTGAATTACTATCCACTTCAGGGGAATGTACGGAAAAATAAACACAGAAAAAAGGCATGAGTGCCTGGAATCATTGAAGACAGCTAACATACAACACTATTATTTTACCTAAGGGCAGCATTTTCATGGTTCTTAGGAATGTCATCTTCTTGGGGTCTTTGTGATGACCCCTAACTTCTGTGGGAAACCCTTTAGAGCAGTGCTTGGCAAACTGCAGGTCATGGGCCAAATCTAGCCTGCTACTTGTTTTTATAAGTAAAGTTTTATTGGAATATAAAATCTTAGTCTGTTTTGTGTTTTCTATAATAAAATACCTAGATACTTTTTTTTTTTTGGTACCGGGGATTGAACTCAGGGGCACTTGACCACTGGGCATCACATCCCCAGCCCTTTTTTGTATTTTATTAGAGACAGGGTCTCACTGAGTTACTAAGTGCCTCGCCATTGCTGAGGCTGGCTTTGAACTCGCGATCCTCCTGCCTCAGCCTCCCAAAGTGCTGGGATTACAGGCATGCACCACCGTGCCCGGCTACCTAGATACTTTTAAAGGAAAGTTTTATTAACTCCCAGATCTGGATGTTCAAGAGCATGATGGTATTGGCATTACTTGCTGGTGAGGGTCGTCTCATAACTTGGTGGATGACATCACATGTTGAGACTATAAGAAAGGGGGAAGGGCAAGAGGGTGGGGAATATAGGAGGTGTTTCACATGGCAAGAGAGTGGGTAGAAGCAGTGAAAGTTGCTTTATAACAACCTGCTATTGAGTAAACTGATGAAACCTAACTTGCTCTCTCAGGAAAGCATTAATCTCTCATAATGACCTCATATCTTAAGGCCCCATCTCTAAATACCATTACACTGGGGACTAAGTTTCTAGTACATGAACCTTTGAGGGACACACTATCAAAAACCATAGCACATCACCATTCTCCTTCATTTACACATTAGCTGTTTTAATGCTAAAAGGCAGAGTTAAGTAGCTGAAACAGATTCAGCCACATACCTGAAATATTTATCTGGCCCATTACAGGAAAAGTTTTCCAACAACTGGCCTAGTGAGTCTAGACTTTTGGAAGGTTAAGCATGGATCATAGGTATATTGAATTTATGTTAGACTTCTTAACCTCCAGTCTTACTATTATATATGCTTAAGAGCAGCGGTTTTAAGGAAACATAACTGCTTTTATCAGGATGAGTGCTTGATTTTGAAAAAAGTTTAACTTCAAAATATAGCAAATGAAGAAAGTGCTTAAACTTAAGTAGACAATGGATAATTAATATTTGATTATACATGTACCTGATCCACCATCCTCTTCAGGGTACTCTCCCATTTTATTAGAGAAATGTTATAATTTTCCTCCTAAAAAGTCATTTTCTTTTCTTTTCTTTTTTTTTTTTTTTTTTTGATACCAGGAATTGAACATAGGAGCGCTTAACCCTTGAACCACATCCCTACCCTTTTTACTTTTTATTTTGAGACAGGCTCTCACTAAGCTGCTTAGGGCCTCGCTGACTTGCTGTGACTGGTCTTGAATTGTAATCCTCCTGTCTCAGCCTCCTGAGTTGCTGGGATTACTGGTGTGTTCCACCATACCTGGCTATTTTCTGTCATTTTTGAAGATGAAACATTTATCCTCATCTATTTAAGTCAAAATGTGAAATTAAAGATAAAATGCTAATCTTGTTCTTAGAAAAGTGTTTTTTAGCTTAGTTATGTTTCTCTTCACTCCTCTTAGCTTGAAGTCCATGGCCCAAAATGACTCTACTAGTGGAGACTCTCTTCTATAAAGAGGGAGACTGGATCAGAGGCTGGGATGAGCATGCCACTGCATCAGATCTCTGCCTTTCCATCCCAGGATGCTACTTCTGCTGGAGTCTACAGAAGTAAGACCAAAGAAAAGGAGAGGGAAGAACAGGTAATGGGAGAATAACTTTTTTTAGTTTTCATTAAACGTTCATTAAGGGGGGGATTGTGGCTCAGCGGTAGAGCACTCGCCTAGCGCGTGGGCGACCCGGGTTTGATCCTCAGCACCACGTACAAATAAAATACATTATTGAATAAAAAACGCATTGTGTACAACTAAATCAAATAAATAAAAATATTTTTAAAAAACATTCATTAAATATGATCTTTAATAATACTTAAGCTCTAAAATCAGGGTTTCCTTAGGTAATATACTAATGAGCACACAATAGTTATGCTTAGAAGAGAGATGTCTTTTTGTAGGTTTTCTGAATTTTTAGATTTTGATGTAAACTTATTCTGTTCATAAATGGTTATAAATGGTTTATCTGTTGGTTCAGTATGTATGCCTGATTACTTCTAATAAATCACTAAGATGAAGTTCGTGTCAGGCGCAGTGTCCGCGTGCCTGTAATCCCAATGGCTCTGAAGGCTGAGGCAGGAGGATCATGAATTCAAAGCCAGCCTCAGAAAAGCGAGCCGCTAAGCAACTCAGTGAGAGACCCTGTCTTCAAATAAAATACAAAATAGGGCTAGGATGTGGTTCAGTGGTCAAGTGCCCTGAGTTCAATCCCCAGTATCCCCCACCCCAAAAAAGAAAGACAAAGTTATTTGAATTTTCAGAACATGATGCAAAGCATAAATTTATTTGAAGAAAAATTTAGGAATACTTTACTTGTTTCAAGGTGGTACCATAGTTAATACCACTGAGCCTCTCTCTGCCCTTGTACTTGTGATGTGGCTTGACAATAAACTATGCATTAGAGTCTGAGAAGTTCAGTATGGAGGATGTTTAGGACTTCTAATCTCAGCCCATAGGGTCAAGGAAGACTTCCTGGAGAAGGTGCATTTGTGCAGAGACCTGAAACAATGATTGGGAGTTAGGAGAAAGGGAGAAGTCACAGTATCCCAGTTGGGGAAATGCTACATGCCAAATACCTGAAGATTAGAGCAACGTGAATTTGAAGAGATTACAATAAAATAACTTGAGCACAAAGGTCATATTGGTTAGTGGCAATATAAGAAGCTGGAAAGATCAGCAGAAAGCTACCTTAAGGAGTTTGGATTTTATCTGTACAAAGAATTTGAATGATCAGATTTTTGTTTCTTAAAAGTTTCACTGAGACTGCAGTTTTGTAGAATGAATTCAGTAAGTTCTGGGGAGAGCAGAGGATCATTTAATAGCTTATTAGTCTAGGTTTGGCATATTTTTCTGTACAAGGCCAGATAATAATTAAAGTTACATGTTGCTTATTATGGATATGGTGATATGCATGTATGAGTATATCACAACGAATCCCATTATTATGTATAATTATAATGCACCAATAAAACGTTTTTTAAAAAATTATGGTGATACATTCTGAAAAAAATAAGCTATAAGGTGATTTTATCATTTTGCAAACATCATGGAGTGTACTTATATAACTAAGAGAGCCAAGGAAGGAGTCACTAAGCAGCATAACCGAAACATTATTATGTGGTGCCTGATTGTATTTTAGACTTTGTGGGCCAGTCACACCCACTAACTTTACAATTGTGATATGAAAACACTTAAGACAATATGTCAATGTATGGACCTGACTCTGTTCCAGTAAAAGGTTTGTTTACAAAACAGGTGGATGTTGTATTTTGAAGACAGGCCAATCCATGAAGATCCTTGGCCTAGGGAAAAAGATGATGGTAACATCATCTGGGATTGGGTAATGGAGGTATTTAGTTTATTACTTAATTGGACTTGGTGAATATATGTGGGGAGGGACAGGGAAAAATCAAGGATGACTTCCTCCTTTCTCTGTTGCTTTTGCAACATGCTGTATAAACATATGCCAATTAGTTCTTGTAGAATTTCTATTTTATAGTTAAAAACTAACTTTACCCAAGACTAAGATAAAAATTAATAAGCGTCATTTACAATTGAAATCATTGTAGTTGATTGGACACCATTATTTCCATTATTCCACAAAAAAACCCAAAACCAAAAAACAAATCTATCATATCCTAGCTCTTTTGAAGTACATGGACTTCAAAATGGAAATGAAAATTCCTATAAATTAAAATAGCTGTCTGTACTCTTAGTTTTTGTTTTCCCACACCCTTTTTGTTTAGCTGAGCTCTTGGGAAAAGTGTGACCAGCATTGGTTGAAACACCAGCTGTGAAGGTAGTGGTAAGTTAGATAATTGTTAGATGTAGGACTATTTTCACTTGCTAGGGATGAAAGAAGACCCCCAAATGTCTTTCCCATATTCTATAAGTGGAAGATTTATTTAAATTAATAATCTTGGGCTGGGATTGTGGCTCAGCAGTAGAGTGCTCGCCTGGCACGTGGGCGACCCGGGTTCGATCCCCTCAGCACCACACACAAATAAAACACATGTGTACAACTAAAAGCAAATAAAAAAAATAAAATAAATTAATAATCTTTTCTTATAACCCTTCTTTAACCCAAATAGATTTTTAAATATAATTAAATTTTTCCTATAAGTGCTTTCCTATACCAAGTTGAGACTGCCAATTTCCTTTTTATTGTAGGTTGAATTTAGACAATAGATGGCTGTAATTTCTTGGTATGCCTCTTAGTCTGCTCTGGCTGCTGTAACAAAATAACATAGTCTGAATGGCTTAAATAATGAACATGTAATTTCTCACAGTTCTGGAGTCTGGAAGTCTGAGATCAGGGTTCCTACTTCCTGACTTGTGAACAGTTGCCTTCCTGTGATGTCCTCATATGTTGAGAGGAAAGAGGGGAGCTCTTTCATGTTTCTTCACAGAAGAGCACTAATCTCATCATGAGGCCCCATCCTCAGGGGCCTAATTTTTCCCAGATGCATAATTTCCGAATACCATCCATTGGAGATTAGAATTCTAACAGGAATTTGGAGGGGGGGTGGTGAGATAAACATTTAGTCCATAGCAGTATATATGAAAGTCCATGCATATGAGAAAGATAGACATACTTGGTGTGGAACACAGAAAGGAAGATATCCAATATTTTAGTCAAGAAGGGAGATTCTTTTTTGATATATACCCTACTTTAGATTTCATTGTTAAGTGGATAGTCAATAAATGCTTACTGAATTTTGATCTATTTCTTAGTATGGTTTTAAAGGTTTAAATACATAGCACTGACTTGTTGTATTCATAGAATTGGGATTTTGATTGGTATTGGGAATATAGAGAAACTCTCCTGTTCCTTCTTAATGAGGGGAGTAGTTTGAACCTAGTGGCAGCCTGACAGTGCTGGAAATCATGGTGCCACTTGTGTAGCTGCAGGCAGTGAGAATAGCAGTTAATACAGGATCTTGCAAGACCCCAAAGTTTCCATCTTATCTTCACTGTTCTCAGAACTGCAAAGGTGAAATTTATCCTATATGTTTCATGTTATCTCAAAGGTGAATTTATGCATGATTTTTTCTGTAGCACCCCATTGGATAAGCCTGACTATTAATTCTTTTGTGTGAGAGAGAAGAATTAATGGACTTTTACATAATAGTCAGTATGGTTGATGAATAAGAAGAATATTTTATAGTCCACAAAAAGATTTCTGTTACTGTCACTTTCTTGGAGAAGTTATTTACTTTTAGGATTTTTTTGGGGGGTGCTGGGGATTGAACTAAGGGGCACACTTGACCACTGGGCCACATTCCCAGCCCTTTTTTGTATTTTATTTAGAGACAGGGTCTCACTGAGGTTGCTAAGTGCCTCGCCATTGCTGAGGCTGGCTTTGAACTCGTGATTTTCCTGCCTCAGCCTCCAAGTGCTGGGATTACAGGTATACACCACCGTGCCCGGCAATTTTATAGATATTGATCCATTGCTTTTGAAACTGTGGTCTGCATTGGGAAACTTGATTTGGTGGTTATATATTTGTAATCTTTTTTAGTGTGAGAATTATTATTATTTTTGGTGGTACTGGGGATTGAACCTAGCACCTATTTACCACTGAGCTATATCCCTAACCCCTCCCCCCCAACTTTTTTAAAATTTTGAGACAAGGTCTTGCTAAGTTGTTGAGGTTGGCCTCAAACTTTTGTTCCTTCTGCCTCAGCCTCCCAAGTTGCTGGGATTACAGGCATGCTCTGCCATGCCTGGCTGTTGTGAGAATTTTCAGTAGATAATGTTAATGGGATTTTAAAATTTTTGTTTTTTATTGGTGCATTATAATTATATGTTACAATAGGATTTATTGTATATTCATATGTATACATAACAATTTGGTCAGTTTAATTCCCTAGTAACTCCCTTTTCTCCCCCAACCCTCGTACCCTTCTTTAATTCTACTAATCTATCTTCTGTTTTTGCATCTTTAGAATCTAATATACATCTTTAAAATATACCTGTTCCAGATTACTGTCTAGTTAGGCATTACCATCTGTGAGATCATTTTCATGGCTTCTTAAGTCTTCCATCTACCTTACCTGTAAGGGCCTCAAGAGATTATTTGTTGTAGTCCATTTTCTGTTGCTATAACAGAACACCCAGGACTGAATATTTTATAATGAAAAGAAAAATACAGAATAAAGGAAATATTCAATTCAAGTTAATTAGTTTATAAAGAGAGGAGGCTTATTTAGCTTATAATGTTCTGCATCACCTTCAGCCCCAAGGAATGGATCTGGCTCTGTATGGACTGAGACCTCTGAAACTATGAGCCCCCAAATAACTTTCCCTCTTGTAAAATTTTTCTCATCGGTCATTTGGTCACAGCAGTGAAAAAGCTGACTAAAACAAAGGGAAATCTCTTCTTCTAGAATAAACTCAGCTTTCATCTTTCTCACATACTGTGCCTTTCTCTATCCTGCCATGTGTACACGGGTCTTACCATCTCTTCTCCTTGGCTCATGCTTCTGTCTAGCCTTTCTGTGTGTGCTACCTGTGTGGTCTAGGGGGACTCTTCCCTCTCCAGCTACATTATGAACTGTGAGCTGGTGTGGCACTCTTTGTGCAGGTGAGGTGGATGGGAGGGGTAAGTCATGAAGTGTGGTAAAGGGAAAAGGGAACCAGCTTAGCTGGGGCAGGCTGCAGGCAGCCTCTGCTGTGTTGGGGATTAATCTGTCTTTCATTGCAAGGGGTGTTATCCATGACCTGTATGAGGGGTGAGGAAAAGTTATCACCCCTTCCTTGCCCCTACATTTCTCAGTGCCTTAGGAGAGTCCATGTCTAGCCCAGGTAGGTCTCCTCTTCCTTTGCAGTCATTCCTTTTCCTCTAAAGGCTGACTACCCACCCACCCATCCCTTGAGTGAGAGATGAAAGGAACCTTGTCACCTAAACCAGAATACTTATGACTGAAAAAATTAACTTCCTGAGAGAGCCAAAAGCTTGAGGCATTTCTTGTAAGTGCAGAAGAAAAATAAAGAATTAAGTAGTTAGGTAAAAAGAGGGATGCAGAAACAGGTGGAGAACATTATAGGTGATTGGACTTCCAGAGGCAGTGACACAATGGTAGGAGTATGGGTCTTCCTGTCTTTGGTTCAAGTTCCTCTTGGAATTGTGTTTTTAGTTGCAGAGAATTGACTGCTTCAGACATGATGCATTTGGAAATGTGTAAGCATTGACAGATTGAGGGAAATGAATGTTCATCTGATTCCTAGAAGAATACCAATGAGATGAAAGGTTTATTTATAGCCTGTGACCAGGAAAATTCCCCTTTGAAGCAGTTTATTTCCTGGCATTGGTACTCAAAGCTCCCTTCCCCCAGCCCTTGGTGATTTTCTTTGGTTTGCAGTAGCTGATCTTTTGCTAAATATAAATACTGGCCTGCTCATCACTGGGAAAGCACTGTGCTGCTTTTCCTACAGCCAGAACCCTGTAAGACAGGTTTATAGAGAAAAAGGGAGAAAAAATATATATTTTTTTGTTCTTTCAGACATCTGTGGTTAATTATTTACTTTTTTTCTACTTTTTTAAAAAAGTCTCTCAAGTAAGTCTGGGTGATAGGTTAGCATACCAGAAGAGCAAACAGATCTAGTAACATTTACTGTCATTTACTGGAAAACTGAACTTCCATTCCTTGCATGCCAGCAAGTATGGTTTAGGATCTTTACATTGCATATTGCTACAGGGAGATCATAAGGCAGTAGTGAAATTGGTTGCTGGAATGGACTAGTCATGAATTATTCATTCACTGCCTGGTTCCTTGGAAATCGGTCAGAGGAAGTAGTTAGTACAGTTTGATCACAGGAGCATTAGTTACACTGAGGTCTTTGAGTCCAGAGGCTGTGAGGATGTACTTTTGCTGACTGTTGTAGGGCTAAAGCGGACTATGTAGGCATAGCCTACACAGTGTGGAGCACAGGCCCATGCTTCAAAGGGAGAGCTGCACTGAGGATACACCAATGTATTCCTGCTGGAAAAATGAAGCTTCAGGTAGGAAAAGTGCTCTGTCAGCAATGCTGAGGTTTCTCACTGATTTTAGGGATGCTGTTTTTGGCCTTCTGGAACAAATATGTACAGAACTTGAGTTGTTCTCCTTATAGAGGTATTCAATCTGAGAAGTTTAGCTGTTTATATCTTCAAGGATGTACATTGTTTCTAATGAAATTGTTCCTCAAAATTGTGGAAAGTATTTTTAAGCAAATAAATGTTTGAATGTGTATATTGTAGCATTTTTAATGATATCATTTTCCTTTTGATGTAAAAATCATCTTTTTAATGGATGTAGTATTGCCCATTTAATTTTAAATCATGAATTTTTGAATCATGGCTTTGGAAATTTTTTGAGAAAGACAGTTTAGTTCACAGTTTGGGTATAGATTCAAGCTCTATTACTGTTTTTCTAGAGTAAGTGTTGTTTGTAGAAGCTACTTCAATTCTTTTTGCTGAAACTCATTCTGAGAAGATCTTTAGCTTCTCATAGAATTGAAAAATGCATAGAAGACAGAACAAAGGGTCTTTGTTCTGTTTGTTGGTATTATTTACTCTCTCTGTGTCTCTCTGTCTCTCTCTTTCTGTGTGTGTGTGTGTGTGTGTGTGTGTGTGCGCGCGCGCGCGTGTTTTAAGCCAGACATATAATTTCATTTGGCAGGGCTGTTACAATGTTGCCATTTGTTTCGTCTGTTTGATTTTGGGTGCTGTCTCTGTAAACTTTGCTGAGACTGAGATTCTTTTGCTGTGTGTGAGAACACAGATAGTAAAGATGAAAAGAACCACACCACCAAGGACTCTGAACCAAATTGGATATTTCGTCAGTAAATATTATTTTCAGTTTTAAAACTATGCCAAATGTCTCTTGAACACATACATGCACTGTGGGCTCTGAGACAACCAAGGAAGATCGACAGTCTCCTATACTGTTTTCTTAAGCTCTGCAAGAGCAGAGGTATTTATTTTGTTCACTCATTATTTCCAAGGGTCTAGAACACTACCTGGGTCACAGTAGTTGGTCATAATGTATTTCTGAATGCGTACATTCTGTACTAAAGATTTTCAATAGCTTTTGAACAAAGGCTGCTGGTTCATGTAGTGCTATAGGAAGTTGTATAATTTTTGTAATAACTTTTATAGGAAATGGTTTCTTTTTGTATTGTTATAGAATATTTCAGTTTCAATATTTTGTGTACTTAGTGGATGCAGAATTTTTTTATTTTTAATTAATTTTTTGTCATAATTAATTATACATGACAATAGAATGCATTTTGATATATTATACATAAATGGGGTATAATTTCTCATTTTTCTGATTGTACATGTTGTAGAATCTCATTGGTCATGTATTCTTGTATGTGCATAAGGTAATGATGTCTGTTTCATTATACCTCCTATCCCCATATCCCCTCCGTGGTCTTCACTCCCCTCTACCTAATTTAATCTAAAGTAACTATTTTTCCATAGCACCTGTCCCCATTGTGAATTAGCATCCACATATCAGAGAAAAATTTGACCATAGGTTTTTTTGGGATTAGCATATTTTGCTTAGCATGATAGTGTCTCTCTCTCTCTCTCTCTCTCTTTTTATTTTTTTTTTATTTAATTAATTTAATTTGTTATACATGCTTTTAGAGTGCAATTCCTTTCATATTACATATAAAGAGCACAGTTTTCCAAGTCATTGGTTTTACACAAAATATTTTCATACCATTTGAGTTTTTTTAAAAAATATTTATTTATTTGCTTTAGTTGTACACAATGGAAATGCATTTATGTTTACGTGGTGCTGAGGATCGAACCCGGGCCGTGAACGTGCGAGGTGAGCGCTCTAAACCGCTGAGCCACAATCCCAGCCCCCATTTGAGTTTTTATACATACACTCAGTATATTGATGTCAAACTCCTTCTGCCATTGTTTCTATCCCCTTGCCCCTTTCCCTCCCCGCCTTTTTTCTATTTAACATTCCTTCATTCCTCTCATATCCCCTCCCTGGCCACTATAATTCAGTATCATCCTAGCAAAGGAATTAATCGACCTTTGGTTTTCTGGAATTGGCTGACTTCACTTAGCATTATTTTTTCCAACTCCATCCATTTACCTGCAAATGCCATGATTTTATTCTCTTCCAGTGCAGAGTAATGTTCCATTGTGTATATATACCAAAGTTTCCCTATCCATTCATCTATTGATGGGCATCAGGGTTGTTTTCTACAATCTAGCTATTGTGAATTGTGCTGCTACGAACATTGATGTGGCTGTGTCCCTGTAGTATGCTATTTTTAAGTCCTTTGGATATAGACCAAGGAGTGGGATAGCTGGGTCAAATGGTGGTTCCATTCCAAGTTTTCCTAGGAATCTCCATATTGCTTTCCAAATTGGCTGCACCAATTTGCAGCCCCACCAGCAATGTAAGAGTGTGCCCTTTACCCCACATCCTCGACAGCATTTATTGGTTTTTTTTTTTTTTTTTTTTGTGGTACCAGGGATTGAACTCAGGGGCACTCAACCACTGGGCTACATCCCCAGCCCTTTTTTTGTATTTTATTAGAGACAGGGTCTCACTGAGTTGCTAAGTGCCTCGCCATAGCTGAGGCTGGTTTTGAACTTGTGATCCTGCTGCCTCAGCCTCCCAAGTGCTGGGATTACAGGCATGCACCACCACACCCAGCTTTTTTGTGTTTTTGATAGCTGCCATTCTGACTTGATTTGCATTTCTCTAATCGCTAGATATGTTGAACATTTTTCATATATCTGTTGATTGATTGTATATCTTCTCTGAGAAGTGTCTGTTCAGTTTCTTAGCCCATTTATTGATTGGGTTGTTTGTTTTGTTGGTGTAAAGGTTTTTGAGAGATTTATATGTCCTTGAAGTTAATGTTCTGACTGATGTGCATGTGGTAAAGATTTGCTCCCATTCTGTAGGTTCTCTGTTCACCTCACTGATTGTTTCTTTTGCTGAGAAGAAGCTTTTTAGTTTGAATCCATCCCATTTATTAATATTTGGTTTTAGTTCTTACGCTATAGGGGTCTTATTGAGGAAGTTGGGGCCTAATCCAACATGTTGGAGATTTGGGCCTACTTTTTCCTCTATTAGGTGCAAGGTCTCTGGTTTAATTCCTAGGTCCTTGATTCATTTTGAGTTGAGTTTTGTGCATGGAGAGAGATAGAGGTTTAATTTCATTTTATTACATAAGGATTTCCAGTTTTCCCAACACCATTTGTTGAAGAGGCTGTCTTTTCTCCAATGTATGTTTTTGGCACCTTTGTATAATATAAGATAACTGTAGATGTGTGGGTTAGTCTCTGTGTCTTCTATTCTGTACCATTGGTCTACTGGTCTATTTTGGTTCCAATACCATGCTGTTTTAGTTACTATTGCTTTGTAATACAATTTAAGGTTTGGAACAGTAATGCCACCAGCTTCATTCTTCTTGCTAAGAATTGCTTTGGCTATTCTGGGTCTCTTATTTTTCCAGATGAATTCCATTATTTCTTTTTCTATTTCTATGAGGAATGATACTGGGATTGGAATTGCATTGAAATTGTATAGTGTTTTTTGGTAGAATAGTCATTTTGACAATATTAGTTCTACCTATCCATGAACAAGGTAAATCTTTCCATCTTCTAAGATCTTCTTCAATTTTTTTCTTAGTGTGTTGTAGTTTTCAGTGTACAGATCTTTCACTTCTTTTGTTAGGTTGATTCACAAGTATTTTATTTATTTATTTATTTATTTATTTATTGATGTTATAGTAAATGGGGTGGATTTCCTAGTTTCTCTTTCTGGGGATTTGTTCCTGATATACAGAAATGCCTTAGATTTATGGGTATTGATTTTATATCCAGCCACTTTGCTGAATTCATTTATTAGATCTAGAAGATTTCTGGTGGAGTTTTTTGGATCCTCTATGTATAGAATCATATCGTCTGCAAATAGTGATAGTTTGAGTTCTTCTTTTCCTATTCATATTCCTTTTATTTCTTTCGTCTGTCTAATTGCATTGGCTAGGGTTTCAAGAACTATGTTAAATAATAGTGGCAAAAGTGGATATCCCTGTCTTGTTCCAGTTTTTTAGAGGGAATGCTTTCAGCTTTTCTCCATTTAGGATGATGTTGGCCTGGGGCTTAGCATAGATGGCCTTTACAATGTTGATGTATGTTTCTGTTATCCCTATTTTTTCTATCATTTTGAACATGAAGGGGTGTTGTATCTTGTCAATTGCTTTCTCTGTGTCAATTGAAACGATTATATGATTTTTTATCTTTGAGTGTGTTGATGTGGTGAATAACATTTATTGATTTCCTTATGTTGAACCACCCTTGCATTCCTGGAGTGAACCCCACTTGATTGTGATGTACTATTTTTTCGATTTGTTTTTTTATTTGATTTGCCCAGAATTTTATTGAGGATTTTTGCATCTATATTCATTAGTGATATTGGTCTGAAGTTTTCTTTCTTTGATTTATCTCTGCCTGGTTTTGGAATGAGGGTGATATTGGCCTCATAGAATGAGTCTGGAAGGGTTCCCTCTTTTTTCCGTTTCATGGAATAGTTTGAGAAGTATTGGTGTTAGTTCTTTTTTAAAGGTCTTGTAGAACTCGGTTGTGTATCCATCTGGACCTGGGCTTTTCTTGGTTGGTAGGTTTTGTTGGCATCCTCTATTTCTTTGCTTGAAATTTATCTATTTAAGTTGTGTATGTCATCCTGATTTAGTTTGGGCATATCATATATTTCTAGAAATTTGTGATGTCTTCATTATTTTCTATTTTGTTGGAGTATAGATTTTCAAAAATAATTTCTACTTCTGTATTTCTGTAGTGTCCATGATATTTCCTTTTTGGTCACATATATTGGTAATTTGAGCTTTTTCTCTCCTTTTCTTAGTTAGCATAGCTAATGGTTTATCAATTTTATTTATTTTTTCAAAGAACCAACTTTTGGTTCTGTCGGTTTTTTCAATTGTGCTTTTTGTTTCAATTTCATTGATTTTGGCTCTGATTTTAATTATTTCCTGTCTTCTACTGCTTTTGGGGTTAATTTGTTGTTCTTTTTCTAGGGCTTTGAGGTGTAATGTTAATTCATTTATTTGTTGACCTTTTCTTCTTTGAAGGAATGAACTCCATGCAATGAATTTTCCTCTTAGTACTACCTTCATAGTGTCCCAGAGATTTCGATATGTTGTATCGGTGTTCTCATTTACCTGTAAGAATTTTTTAATCTCCTTTTTGATGTCTTCTGCAAGCCATTGATCATTCAATAGCATATTATTTAGTCTCCAGGTGTTGGAGTAGGTTTTGTTTCTTTTTTTATCATGGATTTCTAGTTTCATTCCATTATGATCTGATAGTATGCAGGGTAGTATCTCTGCTTTTTTATATTTGCTTAGAGTTGCTTTATGGCATTAATATATGATCTATTTTAGAGAATGATCCATGTGCTGCTGAGAAGAAAGTGTACTGACTCGTTGATGGATAATATACTCTCTATATAATCAGTTATATTTAAGCTATTGATTGTATTATTGAGTTCTACAGTTTCTTTGTTTAGCTTTTGTTTGGAAGATCTATTCATGGTGAAAGCAGTGTGTTAAAGTCACCTAGAATCATCGTGTTGTGGTCTATTTGGTTCTTGAACTTGAGAAGGGTTTGTTTGATGAATGTGGATGCTCCGTTATTTGGGGCATATATATTTATGACAGTTATTTATTGTTGATGTATGATTCCCTTAAGTAGTATAAAATGGCCTTCCTTATCTCTTTTGATTACCTTTGGCTTGAATCTACTTTGTTTGATATGAGGATGGAAACCCTGCTTGCTTCCGTAGTCCATGTGAGTGGTATATTTTTTTAAAAAAATATTTATTTATTTGCTTTAGTTGTACACAATACAATGCATTTTTATGTTTACGTGGTGCTGAGGATCGAACCCGGGCCATGCACGTGCTAGGCGAGCGCTCTGCCGCTGAGCCACAACCCCAGCCACAACCCCAACCCCAGTGGTATATTTTATCCCATCCTATCACCTTCAGTCTGTGGTTGTCTTTTTCTATGAGATGTGTCTCTTGAAGGCAGCATATTGTTGGGTCTTTTTTTTTAATCCAATCTATCAGCCTATGTCTTTTAATTGGTGAGTTTAGGCCATTAACGTTCAGGGTTATTATTGAGATATGATTTGTATTACCAATCATTTTAATTTTATTTAATTCTATTTTATTTTTGGTATTTAGCTTGACTTGATTTCTCCTATGGTTAGTTTTCCTTTATTGTTGTTCTTCCCTTTGAAGGTTTTCATTGTTTTTTTTTTTTTTTTTAAATATTTATTTATTTGCTTTTAGTTGTACCCAATGCGTTTATTTGTACGTGGTGCTGAGGATCGAACCCGGGCCACGCACGTGCTAGGCGAGCGCTCTACCGCCGAGCCACCACCCCAGCCCCGTCATTGTTGTTTTTTAATTCCTTCTTGTGGAATATTTTGCCAAGGATGTTCTGTAGTGCCGGCTTTCTTGTAAATTCTTTTACCTTTTGTTTATCATGGGAGGTTTTTATTTCATCATCAAATCTAAAGCTTAATTTTTCTGGATATAAGATTCTTGGTTGGCATCCCTTATCTTTTAGAGCCTGGTATATGTTGTTCTAGACTTTCCTTGCTTTGAGGGTCTGGGTTGAAAAATCTGCTGTGATGTGAATTGGTTTTCCTATATAGGTTATCTGATTTTTCTCTCTTATGGCCTTTAAAATTCTATCCTTATTTTGTATGCTAGTCATTTTCATTATAATGTGCCTTGGTGTAGATCTGTTGTAATTTTGTACATTTGGTGTCCTATATACTTCTTGTATTTGATTTTCAAATTTGTTCTTCTTGTTTGGGAAATTTTCTGATATTATTTCATTAAAGGGATTTTGCATTCCTTTGGATTGATTCTCTGCACCTTCCTCAATTTCAATAAATCTTATATTTGGTCTTTTGATGGTATCCCATATTTCTTGGATATTTTGTTCGTGGTTTCTTACCATCTTTGCTGTGTGGTCAACTTTATTTTCAATATTATATATTTTGTCCTCATTGTCTGAGGTCCTATCTTCCAAGTGATCCAATCTATTGGTGATACTATCTATTGAGTTTTTTAAATGGCCCATTGTTTCTTTCATTTCAATTATTTCTGTTTGGTTTTTTCTCCTCAGACTCTCTCTTTCTTGAAGTAATCTTTTGCTACTTGTATTTGTTTTCTTATCTCTTTGTTGGTGTGATCGATGGTTGCCTGTATTTGATCTCTTATCTCTTTGTTGGAGAGATCAATTTTTGCCTGTATCTGCACACTTAGGTCATTTTTTAAATCCCGAATCATTTTAATTATGTATATTTGGAACTCTTTTTCCGACATTTCACCTACTGTGCTTTCTATGGATTCCATTGCTGTAGTATCTTGGTTTGTTTGGGGCATTTTCCTCCCTTGTTTTTTTATGATATCTATGTGTTTTCTCCTCTTGCAGTGTAAGTCTGAGGTATTACTGTTTCTGTCCTGTTTTCTTATATCTTCCCTACAGGTTACCTGATGCCTCACTTTTAATGGAAAGATCAATATTACAGCATTCAACGTACCCAACGTATTGCCATATACCAGTTAGTTTCTGTTTTTATATTTACAATTTTGACACTTTAACCATAAATGATGAGATCAATTATCTTCTACCATTTAGTTAGTATTTTTGTGTGGTGGTTCACAGTATCTAATGGTAGAAGGGGGGACTTATGGATTGGCTAAAACTTTTGTGAGGTAGGATGTGAGAAGATAGAGGTATTAGATTATTTGACTAGTGAGAGGGTAATCATAGGAATTAGGGTGTTAGAAATAAAAGATGGGTATCCCTATGTAATATTCTTTGTTCCTGGGCCCGGGGCCTGTTCCTTGACCTGTAGGCAGAGGCGGAGAATACCTGTGGCTCCTGAGCGGGCAGGCCGAGCTGGGAAAGCACGCTTGAAGGGCCTAGCTGGAACTCTTGCAGGCCAGGGCTTGTTCCCCTGCCATCTCCAGCCAGGATGGCATCTCCTATGTGGGCGGGCCTAGCTGGGAAAGCATGATGATAGTCTCTTAACTCCATCCATTTACCGGCAAATGCTGTAATTTCATTCTTCTTTAAAAGCTGAGTAATATTCTATTGGGGGAAAAAAAATATATATATATATATATATATATCTACTACATTTTCTTTATCCATTCATCTGTTGAAGGGCATGTAGGTTGCTTCTGTAGTTTAGCTATTGTATTTTGAGCTGCTGTAAACATTGACTGGCCATGTCACTGTAGTATGCTGATTTTAAGTACTTTGGGTGTAAACTGAAGAGTGGGATAGCTGGGTCAACTGGTGGTTCCATTCTGAGTTTTCTGAGCAATCTCCATACTGCTTTCTGTAGTGGTTGCACCAATTTGCAGTCCCACCAGCAATGTATGAGTGTACCTTTTTTCCCACATCCTTGCCAACATTTATTATTTCCTGTATTCTTGATGGATTGCCATTCTGACTGGAGTGAGATGAAGTCTTACAGTAGTTTTGATTTGCATTTCTCTAATTGCTAGAGATGTTGAACATTTTTTCATGTTTGTTGATTGATTGTATTTCTTCTTCTGAGAAATGTCTGTTCAGTTCCTTAACCCATTTATTGATTGGGTTATTTGTTTTTTTTTGTGTGTGTTACATTTTTTGAGTTCTTTATATATCCTAGAGATTAATGCTTCATCTGAGGTGCATCTGATAAAAAATTTTTTTCCCAGTCTGTAGGCTCTCTCTTCACATTATTGTTGGGTTTTTTTTTGGTTTGTTTTTTGCTGAGAAGAAGCTTTTTAGCTTGAATCCATCCCATTTATTGATTTTTTATTTTACTTCTTGTACTTTAGGGGTCTTGTTAAGGAAGTCAGATCTTGACTGACATGGTAAAGATTTAGGCCTACTTTTTCTTCTAGGATGCATAGGGTCTCTGTTCTAGTGCCTAAGTCCTTAATCTACTTTGAGTTGACCTTCATGCAGGATGAGAGATAGAGGTTTAATTTCATTTTGTTACATGTGGATTTCCATTTTTCCCAGCACCATTTGTTGAATAGGCTATCTTTTCTCCAGTGAATGTTTTTGGTGTCTTTGTCTAGTATGAGATAACTGTGTTTGTGTGTGTTTGTCTCTGTGTCTTCTATTCTGTACTATTGGTCTGTGTGTCTGTTTTGGTGCCAATACCATGCTGTTTTTTTTTTACTATAGTTTTTTTTTACTAAGCTCATATAGTTTAAGGTCTGGTACTGTGGTGCCTCCAGCTTCACTTTTCTTGCTAAGGACTACTTTGGCTAGTTTGGGTCTCTTATTTTTTCCAAATGAATTTCATGATTGCTTTTTCTAGTTCTGTGAAGAATACCATTGGGTTTTAATAGGAATTGCATTAAATCTATATAATGCTTTTGGTAGTGTGGCTGTTTTGATGATATTAATTCTGCCTATCTATGAGCATGGGAGATCTTTCCATCTTCTAAGGTCTTCTTCAATTTCTTTCTTTAGTGTTCTGTAGTTTTCATTGTAGAGGTCTTTCACCTCTTTTGTTAGATTGATTCCTCAATTTTTTTTTTGAGGCTGTTGTGAATGGCATAGTTTCCTAATTTCTCTTTCAGTGGATTCTTCACTGATGTATAGGAACGTGTTTGATTTATGGGTGTTGATTTTATATCCTGCTACTTTGCTGAATTCATTTATTAGTTCTAGAAGTTTTCTGGTGGAGTTTTTTTGAACCTTTAGATATAGAATCATGTCATTGACAAATAGTGATAGTTTGAATTCTTCTTTACCTATTTGTATACCTTTAATTTTTTTCGTCTAATTGCTGTCTAGAGTTTCAAGGATGACATTGAATAAAAGTGTTGAAAGAGGGCTTCTTGTTTCAGTTTTTAGAGCTAATGCTTTCAATTTTTCTCTGTTTAGAATTATGCTGGCCTGGGATTTAGCATATATAGCTTTTATGATGTTGAAGTATATTTCTACTGTCCCTAGTTTTTCTAATTTTTATTAACATGAAGGTGGATGTATATTTTTAAATGGCATATTTTTAATATCTTCATTTTGCTATTTATATAATTAATATATTTTAGATTTCAGAAAACCTTTGTTTTTGGCAAAATGTTATCTCATATTAAAAAAATAAAAATGAAAAATACTTCATAGAAAATGTACTTGGAAAAGATTATATCTTTTTATTGTTATTCTTTTAAAATTCTGAAACAGGGTCTCACCAAGTTGCTTAGACCCTTGCTAAGTTGCTGAGGCTAGCGTTTGAACTTGTGATCCTACTGCCTCAACCTCCCAAGTTGCTGGTGTGCACTACCACACCCGGCTTGGAAAAGATTGTATCTAGGAAGTTTATGATTCTAACCATCCATGTTTATATACATTTAAAGAGCATTTATCAGTCTAATTTCAGAAGGGAGCTATAAATCAGTTTATTTATAATTTGAGGAGTTTTAAACTGCAGAATGTGTGGTACTCAGTGGCTCTAAGCAGAGCAACATATTTCTTGTAGACACACCATATTTGGGATCTCAGATGAACCAAAGGTATCATCTGTGTTAACTCTCCTCCCTTCCTCCCACACAAGCTCACTTATAAAGGAGAAAGTGGCAATCTAGAGACTAGATGAATGGCCCCAGAACAAGGTGTTAGTCTTATACTTGGCCATCATGTTTTCTAGTTGTTTGTTACTTCATTATTGCCCAATTAAAGCAAAAATAAAATGAACCAAGCAAAATGTGAAGCAGATAACTATATTACTATAAATTTGGCTTATCTTGCTTTACTTAAGAAATTATTAATGCATTTTACTGACTTCACATAAATCAATTTAGTCCATTTATTGCAATATAGTTTTATAAATTCTAGGTTTTCCCTCCTTTTATGATGTTTTTTCCCCTGAAGTTAGGTTTGTAATGAAAGTTGTAATGACTGCATCCTAAATTTTGTTTTAAATTTGAACATCTTATAAAATGATATTGTGTGCCATTTTTATTATTTCTTAAAATGACTGATATTTCTTTTATTTTTGAGAAGTAGATTATGGTGTAGATTAAATTACAATTTTCCTGAATCCTCTTTACTGATTATATTTGTTAGCTGGGGCTGCCATAACAAAATACCACAGGCTATGGCTTTAACAACAGAAATTAATTTTTTCAGAGTTCTGGAGGCTGTAGAGTCCAAGATCAAGGTTCAGTGCAATTTGTGGTGAGGACTTTCTTCCTGGTTTGCAGAT
The DNA here is from genome assembly GCA_025594165.1 of Tamias sibiricus. NCBI lineage: Eukaryota > Metazoa > Chordata > Mammalia > Rodentia > Sciuridae > Tamias > Tamias sibiricus. Next base: position 95,545,697 of record CM046663.1, read on the forward strand.
GATTGCCTTCTCTCAGTGTCCTCCTGTGACATTTTTTATGTGTATACATCCTTACTGTCAGTTTTTCTTCTTTTAAGGACCTGGTCATATTGGATTAGGGTCCCCATCATTATGCCATCATTTAGCTTTAATTAACTACTAAAGCTTTATCTTTAAGTATGGCCACATTATATGTTGGGTGGTAGAAGTTCAACATGCACATTTGGGGAACATACAGTTTTGTCCTCTGCACTGACCATAACAATATTTTTAAAAGTGAGATTTCTAATACATTTCCTTTTATTTCTTCTTCTTTTTTGGTATAAAAATTGTGAATAATTTGAAACTAAAGCTATAAGCCACAAAAAGCATGGGGAGGGTGGCTCTTTTTTTATGTCTGTATTGTGCTGGGGATCAAACCCTCATGCATACTAGGCAAGCATTATACTGCTGAGCCACATTCCCCAGCACACTTAAAGTGTCTGTAAGCTAAATAATTCTTGTTTCTGACTTACACGTATAGAATTTATTTTAAAATTTAAGAAGCTGTAGCATTTATTCCCATTTCATCTTCCTATGCACTCCTCAAGTCAGTATTTAAGGAGGTATTTAATCTGCCCTTCCCAGAATCAGTAGTTATAGGTAGGGTTAAATTAGAGATATGCCAGGGCAAAGTGTAGGTTTGAATTCTGACAGATCTGTTTGAATTCCAGCTCCTGTTTACTTCTCAGTCCCTGGGCAACTACTGAGCTGGGGAACCTCATGAAATTCTTGAATTTCTCTAAATCTAGGTTTTTTCATTTTACAGATAAAGATTGAATTGTGCAAAGGATGGCTGGTTGACTTCTCAACATGCATGTTAAAATAATTTTATTGGCCAACAAGCATAAGTAAGAAGCACAACCTATGTTCCTTTAGGGAATTACAATCAAAACCATAAAGATAACCAATTCATACCCAATAAGATGACTGTAAACAAAATAACAAAATATAATAAGCATTGGTGAGGATGTGGAAACATTGCAACCCTATTCATGCATTGATGGTAGGGATATAAAATACTATAGCTTCTATGGAAAACAGTTTGATAGTTCCTCAATAATTAAACAGGAGTACCTACCATATGACCCATTAATCCCACTCCTAGATTTGTACCCCCAAACAATTCTAAACAGATATTTAAGCAAAAACATGTATATGAATGTTTGTAGCAACAATTTACAATAGTCAAAAGGTGGAAGCAACCCAAATGTCCATCACTGGATGAATAAACAAAATGTAGTAAATCTATGCAAGAGAATATTTAGCCATAAATAAAATGAAGTGCTGATATATGCTACATTGATTGAACCTTGAAAACATTATGCTAAATGAAAGAATCTAGTAACAAAAGACCATATTTTGTGTGATTCCATTTATATAAAATATCCAGAATAGGCAAATTCATAGAGCATAGTAGTGATTGTCAGGAGCTGGGGAGAGGGGAATGAGAAATGACAGCTACAGAGTTTGGGCTTTCACTTTAGGATAACGAAAATGGTCTGGAACTAGATGGTGGTGATGGTTGCAGGGCATCCATCATTTAGCTCATGAGTGCACTAAATATCACTGAGTTGTACACTTTCAAGTAGTTAGAATGGTAAATTTGATGTGTATTTACCACAAGGAAAAAAAATGAAAAGGAAGAGCTTGCAACAAGAAAAAAAAAAAAAGCCAACTTATGACATGTTTTAAAGAATTAATTTTACTCATGATATGAGAAAGCCATTCTACCAGTTTTAAAAAAGTCAAAAAAGCTAAATTTCTGAGGAGGAAAGGAATGTTGAGGTGAATTACAAATGAATACAGAACTGTTTTTTCCAAATGGGGATGAAGTCTATTAAAATCACTCTTAGACATAAATTAATATCTACCAAAGAGTTACAAATAGTTTTCCATTGAAATGACATTTTTCCTCTAGATTCCCTGATTTTAATTTTAAAAATCTCACAGAAAAGTTATTCTTGATCAGAAAGTTATTCTTGATCAGATTATTTATATTATATATATATCAGATTATATATATCAATTATGTGTATATATATGCATATATATATATACACACACACACACACATATATACATATACATAATTTTATTTTTTGGTACCAGGGATACTCGACCCCTGGGCCACATTCCCAGCCCTTTTTTGTATTTTTAGAGACAGGGTCTCACTGAGTTGCTAAATGCCTCGCCATTGCTGAGGCTGTCTTTGAACTCGTGATCCTCCTGCCTCAGCCTCCCAAATGCTGGGATTACAGGCGTGCACCACCATGCCGGGCTGTGCTGATAGTCTTAAGGATGTTTAAGTTATATTGTTAGAAGCTGGTACCCAAAATTCCACATGTCCTTCTCCATGGGGCTCTCACTGAGTTCTTTGGCCTGGAGCTGATTGCAGGGACATTGTGAGAAGCACGATGAGTAAACAGAATATATCTATAGATGACAAAAGATTTAAAATGGTGGCAGTTAATTTATTACTAATAATTTTTAAAAATGAAAAATATAAGAGTTTATTTCAAGAAAAATAAAACTGATAGGGACATCTTACATGTTTCTGGAACATGCATAACCAGACAAAAAATTTAGACAAAATGATTACAAACATAATAACTCAGAGTAAACATTATGCATATTTTATGAAAGCAGCTGAGCTTATACTTTTAGAGAAAGTATCTTTTTAAAATTTTTTTAAAATTTTATTTATTTTTTTATATGGAGATGGACACAATACCTTTATTTGTTTATTTTTTTTTTTTTTTTGTGGTACTGATGATCGAACTCAGTGCCTCAAATATGCTAGGCAAGCACTCCACCACTGAGCTACAACCCCAGCCTGAAAATATCTTGATACCACAATAATCCCAGATATAATATACCATGAATATACCAAGAATATATCAAGAATATCAAGTAAAGAAATTCGGAAAGTCTGGAGTGTGTCCTAAACTTCTGTATGTTAAACTCCATGAAAGTGACACAGATCTATAATTCGAGAACTAATAGCCTAGAAGAAGCTTGATTCAAATTTAAAAAGTAAGGTTGTAACCAAGTTAATATTTCTATGTAAAATTTTTGTTTTTTGGTACTGTAGATCAAACCCAATAGTTCATTAGCACTCTATATCTCCAGCCCTGTGTTTAAAATTATTTTTTATCTTGAGACAGTGTCTGCTAACTTGCTTAGGGCATTGCCAAGTGGCTGAGGCTGATATTGAACTTGGAATCCTCCTGCTTCAGCCTCCCTAGTTGTTGGGATTATAGGCATGACCCAAGTTAATATTTCTAAAAAATAACAGAAATTATGACACATAAAAACTGTGCAGTGCAAAGCAGTGTCAGGACTTTGGTGGTGATAATAGAAATGGATCATTACAGTGAGGGTGTTGACAAATAGAAATAAATAAACCCAGTTATTTCCAGTACATTTTCTTTTTCAAGGTGAAAGAATAGACTTTTGTCATTTTTTCAGAGACTCTTTGAGAAATCTCAAAGACAATTTTCAGTGTAAAAGATATATTAACATTTTAATTTTGCATTTGAATCTGACAAAAAATCAGAAGTTGTCAGGAGATTTGAACACTTAAGGCAAGAATCAGATTATAGATACCCGAGAAACAAAATTTGCCTATTGTTTTCACAGTAACATTTAAATATTTGAAAACAAACAGACACTAATATGACTATACAGTATTTCAATCTTCCATATAGGTGAAAATTGTTTTCTACCTAATCAAAGATATAGTAAAATTGCCATGAATAGGACAGATTACTGAGAAAACACAGAATCTTTGTTATTTAGAAAGCAGATATCGTACAGTCTCTTATTAGAGTAGACCAGTAATCCAAGAAAATTTTATTTAAACTGAGAAAACAAAATTATAGTTTTGCATGAGTGTTTGATATTACAGGATTTATAAGCATTTGAATAAAGTCTTATGAATTAATCCATCAAAACTGACATAGCTCTGACTAAAGCTGTAAAATTCCCTTTATTCAAATTTTTACAACTTTTTGTATCAATTCAAGTTGTGTCCTTCATAGCCCCCTTTCTCATTCTTGAACAACGAGCTATTTTATTTTAGGACAAACTCTTCTCTTTATAATAAAACTTGTCTTACTACCTTACACATAAAGATGTATCTGCCTATCACCATTACTCTAGTGGTCTGATTCATGTAATATTAATTATAATTTAATTTCTCTTACACAGAGAACTAGGGAATAGCCATTTGTGAGCTCTCATACATAACTTTCAACAGACTAGCAGAGCTAACACCCAAAACGAACAACCCTTTGTCTTAGTACACATACCCTCCTTATCTAAGTCTCAAAATGGCAAAAATAAAACCAATTTAACTGATTAACAGAGCTAAAGACAGGGGCTGAGGTTGTAATTTAGTGGTAGAGTACTTGCCCAGCATGTGTGAGGCACTGGGTTTGGTTCTCAACACCACATAAAAATAAACAAAATAAAGGTATTGTGTTCATGTACAACTAAAAAAATTAAAAAATAAATAAAAATAAAACAGAACCAAAACATAGCCTTTCTGTAGCATGTAAAAATAAAAAGCAAATCTATATAAAATTTAAAAATTATGCTTAGTAATAAATGTTTCTATCTTAGAGATGATTTAGACATCCAGTGGATATTCACTAATTTTTTTCAAATTAATATGAGGTCAAGTTTTTAAGTTACCCATAGATCTTTGAAATTTATCTTCAAGCTGACATATTGCAATATATAATCACAGTTGAAGTAAAAGTTCATTAGAATAATGATTCAGTTTGGTTGAACACAGATTTACATATTTTATAATCTTAAACATTAGAAGAAGGCTAAGGTATATACAATCCAAAAACCTACATAAATTTATGTGAAAGACATACATAAGTAGAATAAAATCTGTGCTTTTGTTTTTTTTAAGACAAGAATGGTATGAACATATTTTGTATATAACCAGAGATATGTAAAAATGTGCTCTATATGTGTATTATGAATTGTAATGCATTCCACTGTCATATACAAGAACTTTGAATAGGAAAAAAAAAACCAAAGGATAGCCTTAAATCATTTATACATTTAGGAAACAGTGTTAATGATCAGAAATTGACTTAGTCAAAGGAAACAGATATAACACACAGGTCTTTAAATGACAGTGTGGCCCTTCTATGTCAGATACGATGTATAAAAGAGAGCACTTATTGGTTATCTTGCTGGTAAACTTTCATAAAATTTCATTTTTGTGAATGTTTTATTTAGTTGCAGAAGGTAAATCTCAAAAATGTTTGTGTTTGTGATTAAATTGGCTATATTTAGCAAAACGTTATTTGAACTTTAATGTACTGATATGAAGCAAAGTCTGAAACATTGATCTGTTCTTATTTATCAAGACAATTTTCTTGTATTTGTTAGGTTTTATTACTTGGGGAAACTAAGTCTTAAAGCAATTAGGGTTTCTACCTGATTTAAAATCTTAAATGAATACTTTGTAACTGGTTAAACGAACAACTGTTATTTAGGTTATGACAATATAGTTCACACCCCAAATATGTGACTAGGTTATATGTATGCATCTGAGAGCTATATCTGACTAAGCCTTGTCTAAGTGTTATAGACAAGTTTATAAAATGAAAGTTTATGTGCTTTTATTTTAATGAACACTGATAAATCAGAGAAGATATAGCTGTTAATATTAAACCATAAATGTTAAACTAGTCTCATTTGCAAAATTTAGGCTTAACTGTGTGAATTTGATTTCTTGAAATATTTTTCATAGTTGTTTTTTTTTTAAAAATTATTTTATTTTATTTTAAATTTTTTTTATTCTAAGTTATAAATGACAGCAGAATGCATTACATTTCATATTACACATATAGAGCACATTTTTACAAATCTCTGGTTATATGCAAAGTATATCATAGTTTTCTTAAGGATAGCACATTTGAAAGATTAGATATTCAGCTTTCTTATTTTCTGAGAATTTTGGTAGTATTATACTTATAGATACTTTTTAATCTCTATAAGTCAAATCAATACATTCTTTAAGAAATTTTATGATCGAATAGATTTTGAAATTAATATCATCTTGAGGTAGAAAAAATATTATACCTTCACATAATGAAAAGTAAAATCCTTTCTGAACTTACACAGACATGTAGATGCTAGTGGAGTTTGTAACTTCAATATTAAAATTTCAACTGTCTGTCCATAGTATACACAATTACTAAACTCATCATACCATATCCCATTGGGCCTGAATTTTTAATTGATTTGTGGTCAGCACAGACAAACAGAAAAACAGACTAACAAATCTGATTCTTACCTATAGTCTCTCACTCATTAACTCACCTATAGAGGTTAAAGATATTATGAAATGGTCAGGTCATAAAATCAAATACCAGTGGAAAATAATTTGTTAGCGGTTAACAAATGAAAAAACTAATACGGTAGAGAGTGAATAGGTCCCCAATTTCTCATCTAATGGTTTGAATAGGATAGACCACCTCTAGCTATAGAAGTTGGCTCTTAAGTTTTCTAAAGCAATTAATGTTATCATGTTTATCAATTACTATGGCAAAGTAGGGTGGAATGTTGCTAGCTTTTAGACAGAAGTTAGACCACATGTCTAGCCTTAGTTACTAGCCTGTTTATTTGATTAGAAACAAATAAATGGATAGGAACTTTACTGTAATAGGATTTGGCAATAGCAACTGAGGATTTGCAAGTAATAGATCTTAATATGTGGAATTAATTCAGGGGATGTAATTAAGGAGAGAAAGGCAGTCTCTTAGTCACAGGGATTGTTTTAGGCCAATTGCCATTTACCCCTAGAATTGGGAATGGGGATCCAGTGCTATAGACTGGGAAGTTTTGGGCTCTTCCTGGAAAAGTACAGGAGAGAAAACAGTGTTGGAGAGAAACTGACTCTGGAGGACAGGCATCCAGACAGTTTCTTGATCCTGGATTGTGAAGTTGGCTGTCTTTGTTATGGCACTTTGAGATGGTTGTTGGTTCAACTAAAATGTAGCATTGGAGAACTTATTAGGAATATTTCATGATATTAGTGTAAGGAATTAAAATAATCACAAAACCTTTCTGTCTGAATAGAAGGAAAGGGACTATGCTGAGGGAAAAATGTTCTATTTTCTGTAATCCAGGGAGCAGAGCTGACATAACCAAATTGTATGCTCCGAGTTAATGTTATTTTGTGCAGATGCAGGCAAATCAAAAGCTGTAGCAGGAGGTATGGTTGGGGCCCTGTGAAAGTCTAATCCCTTTCTTCTCTACCCTCAAAATCTACCAAGGAATCTGCATGACAGGGGCAGCCACTCTGACTGGTGTCCAGGATGAGAGTCCACAAAGCAGTTTTTGGAACCTCTTTCTTGTACTCAGAAGCAGTTAACTAAGGCGCTTGGAGTGTGTGTAGAGTCTGACAACTTTATGCCAAGGAAATAGAAATGCCCAGCCTGAAAGACTGGTGATCTCAGGTTGTTTACTAGCCCATAGAATGCAGGAAAAATAAACATGCTAATAAATTCTAGACCCAAAGCTAAAGCAGTGCAAAGCTAAGGTTGTTGATCATCACAGATTGTTTGACAATTTCTACATCAACATCAAGCATCAACCTCCCATCAGAATTGAACAACTCAGTTGAAGGCACAGTGATTGGTCTCAAGAAGATGGTGGGCTGAAGGCTGATTGGATGGGGTGGCATCTGCACAAGGAGACTAAAAAGACCGATTACAAGGCCACTCTAGTATTTCTTTTAAGGTGTATCTGTTCAGGATGAATTCTGTGAGTTTTTGTTTTTCTAGGAATGTTTTTATTTCATCTATGTTTTTGAAGGTAGTTTTTCTTGGATATAATGATCTTGGTTGCTCGTGTCTTCTTTCATTTTCTTTATGGCATTCTGTTATCTTTGGGCTTTTATAGTTTTTGATGAAATTTCAACGCTACCGAATTGGCCAATTCTCCCCTTTTTAGTATTTTCTCTTTTTCTCCCCCAGCTATCTTGATTTGATATGTCCAAATGTGAATCTCTTTGCTTTTATTTTCCACTACAGTTTTATTCAGCTTCTTGTATAGTTTCTTCATCTATAGTTTCATGATTACATCAGATTTTGAAAATTTTCAGCCATTATCATTTTAAATATTTTTTCTTTCTTTCTCCTCTCCACTTGCTAGTCCCATTATGTATATATTGGGGCACATTTCTCTAAGGCTCTATTTTTCTTCATTCTTTTTGCCCTCTGTTCCTCAGGTTGCATAATCTGTAATGGTACTTCAGCTTTATTGGTTCTTTCACTCTGCTAGTTTAAATCTTCTGTGAACTCCTATAGTGAATTTTTTAATTTCAGTTATTTTACTTTTCAGTTTCATATATTCTATGTTACTCATTTTTACAATTTCTGACACTTTAGTGCTGTAGTCCATTTTATGGACATTGTCATCATATTATTTTTGCTTTTTAAGTATTGCTTCCTTTACTTGTATGAACATATTTGTGATAACTACATTGAAACCTTAATATACTAATAAATCCAATATCTAGGCCCTCTCAAGAAAAGTTTGTGTTACTTGCCATTTTTTCCTTTACATGGGTCAAAGTTTCTTCTTTCTCTGCATTTGTTGTAAGCTTTTTGTTTTCTTCAAAACTAAACATTTTATCTCTAGCACTGCAAAAAAACAAAGCAAAAAACTAAACATTTTCAATAAAGTTTCCAGCAACTCTGAATTACCACTACTAGGAGGTTGTTTATTTGTTGATTTGGCTGGACTGTATGGTGACGCCTATTCACAATATGTCCTCTGATGTTGCTTCCCAGAGAGTATAGCCTTGTGTATAAAAATCTTTGAGTTGGGATGATGATGTTTTTAGCAGTGCTCTCTTTGAAGTCTCTTTCTGATCTTTCTATTTTCTTTGTCAGTTGGTATTGTATCTATTTTTAGTGTCTACTAATTTCTGGCTGATTGCTCTGTTCTTTCTGACAGTTCTCTGGGTCACAAAATGCTCCAGAGTCTGATTCAGATAGATTTTGGTCTCTTTACAATGGCTGTTTTTAAGGTCAATTTGTAAGGTTTCTTCTAAACTCGGGGCTCTTCTTAGTGGTCTTTTTGTCCTGGTTTTCTCTCATATATTTCTGATTGGTTTATGTTTAGTTTGTTATTCTCATGGAGCTATTCTCCTTCTTATGTTTGCTTACTACTAAAAGGTTTTATTATGCACAAAGTAGAAAGGGGTCTTAGTCCTTCTTGGCAGTTGCTTTCCTCATGGTAGCTAGGATGTTGTTCAGTTCCTCTTACTTCCTTTTTCATAGAGTTGTGTCTTTCATCCTTTTTTTGATACACTAGAGAGCTATTTGTCCTTGGAGACCTTGAGCAGCCCCATTGGTGCACTGCTCAGATGGGGCAAAGCCGCACATCTCTTGGTTTTGCCCCACATGAACTTGTGCTTGGTGAGGCACATGTGTTGGCAACTGGTGTCTTCTGACTTTTTTGGTCATCTTTTGGCCCTTGTGGAGATCACAGAGCCATGGCAACTACTCTTCAGGGGCTTCTCTGGTGTAATAAAACCATTTTTTTAAATATTTATTTATTTGCTTTAGTTGTACACAATGCGTTTATCTGTATGTGGTGCTGAGGATCAAACCCGGGCCACACACATGCTAGGCGAGCGCTTTATCGCCGAGCCACAATCCCAGCCCAAAACCATTGTTTTTGATAGCAGCTTTAGGCTGAACTTCCACATTCTCTTTTTTATTTTTAATTTTTAAAGTTATTGATGGACTTTTATTTTTATTTATTTATTTTATGTGGTGCTGAGAATTGAACCCAGTGCCTCACACATGCTACACAAGTGCTCCACCACTGAGCTACAACCCCAGCTCCACATCCTCTTTTTCAAATAATGTACATTTCTTTAGATATACTTTAGCAGCATTTTGTTCTCTGAAACTGCCTTTCTTTCTACATTTGCAAAATGTGAGCCTTAGTTTAAGAGCTACAGCATACAGAGGATACAGTGGCCCCCATGTCTTGGAGTGACACACCTGCTTTATGAGCAGCATTCTGGTGGGACAGTAGCTTGTGGTTTTCTTGTCATACGTTTTGGTATAGGATATCTGCCCTGTCAGCATGTTGCGTTGAACATATTGGGGACCTCATTGTTCTCTTCCTACCTTATGCCTGGGGTAGATCTTCTGTTTTGTCTAATGGGGACTTAACAGAGGAAGGGAACCCACACTTTTAAGGTGCTTTTACCTGGAGTAGGACTTCTATAACTTGGAAATGGGGATGAGATGAGAAATGCTGGAGGTCTCTCCCTCTCTGGGAGATGCTGGGTGTTTCAGATGGAAGATAGGAGGAGAGTAACCATTTTCTCCTGGCTGTGTGTCTTCTTATATTAGAGCTGCTGTCCAACTGACAGTGTGAGAGGTAAGGAGGGCCTGGGTTGCAACTCAGAAGTCACAGATTGTTACAGTTTCTGAGGTTTAGTGGATTTTCTTCAGTAGTACATCTTTTTATATTTTTGGAATCAAGTGTGCTTTCATAGTTTTGTTTTTGCCTTTGTGCATATTTACTTAGGAAGCAGAAGGTAAGAGAAACATCTAAACATTAAGAGCAAAACTAAAGGAGAAAATTCTCCTTTATACTTCAAGATTGGATTTGCATGATTAATGTCATTGCTATCAATGCATACATTTTTAACTGTTTATTTCGAATTATCTTTTGCATAGAGTATGGGATCCTCAATGATCCATGACAAAGGCAACACAGCTTCAAAAGTATTAATACCTATCTAGCCACTGAACCATTAACAAAATCTGCATTAACTCCAAAGTCTATGATTGGAAGCTTATTTCAATTCTCTGCTCCCATAGGTCTTGCATGCTTCCTCCGACTTATCTGAGGTTGCTTCTCTCTAATCACAGCAGCCTAATACAGGGATGTCCTCTTTCCCAAATTTCCCTAACATACCTAAGTAACCTCTTAGTTCTTCTAACACCAGCAACCCAAGATGCTGTCAGTTAAACTGTTGTTTAAGAGACCAATGTAAAACTTCAGTATTTCCATTTTCTACCCAGAATGAAAAAGAGATTATAGAAACACAGTCTTTGAGTATGCATAGGTTACAGTGGAGTTCATTTGGAAATAGTGGTAACATATGTAAGGTGAAAAAAAATACAAATGAAATTCAAGTTTGATTGGAAATCTGCTAGTCCTAAATAAGAATGCCAAGATAAAGCTCATGATGTGGGCGAGAAAGCGTCAAAACATTTGGGGTGGTACTCACAAGGGAGTAAGACCCTGGAAGACTATGTGGGCAGGTGAAGAAGGTATACCAGACGTGAGCAGCAGCATGAACAAAGACCCAGAGGTACAAATGAGCATGGCATGTGGAAAGCTGAGTGAAGGCATGGCCATGGCTGGAGCAGAACATAACCCCTGGACAGGAACCAAGGCTAGAGAGGGGCACTGGGGTCTGTTCAGGTTCAGTCCAAGAGTCTTGATAGGCTTCTCCACAGGATGCAAATTCTGATGTTGCACAAAACTTCCATACCATTTGAATTTTCCACACACTTGACATTCATGAGGCTTTTCTCTGATGTGAACTCTCTGATGGTGATTGGAGACTATTTTGAGAAAAGGCTTTGTCACATTCCTTACACTGAAAGGGTTCTTCCCCAGGATGAATTCTCTGGTGGATGATAAAAAGTGACCTATACCCCAAAGCTTTTCAGAGTTCTTTATATTTATAGAGTTTCTCCCCAGTGTATAACCTCTGGTGCTGAAGCTTCGAAGGCCACATTCCTGAGGAATACCTTGCCATGCCACTCATTGCATTTGCAGGGTGTCTCTGTAGTGTGGATCCTCTGATTTTGAGTCAAGGCTGTGTGGAGCTCAAACCTTTGCCACACTCATTATGTTTATAAGGGCCCTTTTCCACTGTGGTTTGTCTTGTGGACAGTACAGTCAGAGCCGAACTTAAAAGCTTTGCCACATTTCTTACATTTGAAGGGCTTTACCCCCACATGACCCATCTGATGCTGAAAAAGCTTTTGAGTTGTTTCTGAAGATTTTCCCATGTTCTTTGCATTGCTAGAACTTAATTCCATCTTGAAGTATCATATTTGGATTTGGACTGCAAGTCTGCCTTGGTGCTTTGCTTTTAGATCAAAGTGCTCAGCAATGTTTATGAGCTCTGCTGGCATTCTGTGCAACTGTCTTCAGAGGCTTCTGCCTTAAAAGTGGCTCTTCATTTTTGATCCAGGACTCATCATCAGAACTGATGTCTCACCAAACCTCTTTGTCCCAGAGAACAGGTTTGTGGAATGGAAATGCTACCAAAGAATCCACATTTGCATAATTCTCCAGCCTCACTTCCTGGCATGGAAGGCTTAAGGCTGGCCTATTGATTTTGGGTGAAATACATTGCCACATCCTCAAAGGTCACTGGTTCCTGAGGCCAAGCTGTGTTTGGGTCATGACTGATGTTTCTTGGCTTCATGTACTATCATCTGGATTGGGAAAGCAGACATGGGAGACTGTCATGACAAGAACTGTAAATTAGAAGTTCAGTGTGGGTGGCAATGGACTGGCTGGACCCTGACTCTAGAAGGCCAAGCAACTACTTGGAATGACTTCTTTGAGGCCCAGAGACTCAAGTGCCAGGTGACGGAGTGGCAGGCTGCCACTGGGACTGAGTTCTGGGGAAGGGGACTGATGAGCTGTCAGGGGCACTGAAGAAACTGGCAAGTACCTCACAGACCTGGCTGGTGGAACTCACTGAAACCTGCAGGAGCCCTGTTTGGAGAGATGGCTGAGATTGCGGTTGGCTGCGGGCCATGGTCGGGCATTGCCGCCTTCCATGGTCTCGCGGGACTTGGCCTGGGATCTTGCGAGACTTGGCCCAGGATCTCGAGAGACTTGAGCCGTGACTTAGCAGATCTGGTCGGTGCCATTTTGGTGGTATGTGGTGCATGTGGGAGTTGTTAGAGCCAGAGAGAAAAGCTATCAGAATAAAAAGCCTGTTTGTTTCCAGTCTGCCTCTGAACTTGTTCCCGTGGCGTAGTTGCTCCAAGCGGCAATCGCTTCAGGCAGCTACAGGTGCCTGACCATGGCCCGCAGCCAACCGCAATCTCAGCCATCTCCCCAAACAGGGCTCCTGCAGAAACCCATGTTCTTCTTCTGGAAACACCCAGCAGTTTTTTGTCTTCTATTTGTGCACATTCCTTGTCTACCCCCTCACTCCCCCATCTGTTGTTCTCTGTACCTTCTCCCTCCAGCTCTTGTACTCTCTTGTGGGCTCATGAACTCTCTCACTTGGACAATCTTACCTCCCTCATTTATTTTCTCTGCGTTTTTCGAGATACGGAGCACAAATTTTAGAGTGCCTTTTATCTATGTTCTTAATGAGTGTATCTCTATGTACTTCTTTTAGTGCTTGCTCATCGTCAGATATTTGATTTGAATTTTTTTTTACTATATCTCCAAACTTATTGAAGATTTGGGAAATAGTTATAGTAACATTTGGATGTCCTTTTTTGCTCACTTTTGCATGTGTTCCAGTTTCAGTTGACTAGTCTCTTCTCTGGTATAAAGCATTTGCAATGCATATTCTCTTGCAAAGTTCTTATATGATTGAATAAGTAGCTAAATTAGTAGCACTTTTTAAATTTAAAATGAAATATAATTTTTACTTGAAAGAATGATTAGTTAAACTATAGTTATTCTGACATGGCAGACTTTTTCTCAACAGTGAAATTTTCACTTCAGGGAGAACAAGTGATGATATTTGTTGCTAATGATAAGACTCAAGTTTTCCCAACAAAACTTAGAATTTTGGAAACAGCACTAAGTGTCTTTCGATGACTGGATTATTATTTTTTATTGTACATAATGAAATGTGTTGATATTTGGAAAATTTACTTAACAATAAATGAGCCAGTAATTTCTACATGGATATGAGATGTCCCCCAGAAGCCCTTTTGTCAAGGCAGTAATGTTTGGAGGTAAAGTGATTGGATTGTGAGTGCTGTAACCTAATCAATCCATCTAGTTTAAATGGACTGTATCGTAACTGTAGGCAAGAGGTAAGTCACTTGGTATGTAACCCTGGATGGGTGCATCTGCTCTGAAGCCCCTGTCCCCCACCCTCTTTGCTTCTTGGCTATCATGAATGGTGTGGTGCTCCTCTACTTTGCCCTTCTCCATGATGTTCTAACTCACCTTGGGCCCAGAGCAATGAACTTGGCTGACCATGGACTAAAACTCTGAAACCATGAGCAGAAGTAAACTTTTCCTCCTCTAAGTCATTCTTATCAGGTATTTTGATCACAGCAACAAAAAGCTGACTAACACACAGTGGCCAAGGTGTGATATTATAAATTCATGAATGTTTAAGAGATCAATTCAAAGTGCAGGATAGACCAGTTGGTATTTAATGCAATAGATACTAAAAGTTCATGGATAACATCTCAGAGTCTGCCTCACTTATTCTGTGTTTTTGTGTCAAAGAATAATATCTATAGTTCTTTCAAAATAGCTACTGGGCTATACCTCCTTTTATAAATACATAATTGTGTAAAGCTGGATTTTCTTCTTCTTCTTTTTTTTTTTTTTTTCAAAGCACTGGGGGAAGAAACCATTCTTCTATGTAGCCTCCTAGGTTCAAGACTGGTGGCTTGTGAACCAAACTGAAAAAAAGAGATTATTAGGGGGAAAAAGTTCATCCATGTGCATACAGGAGCTCATAGAGAAGTAGCTTGCTAAGTGGTTACAGTTAGAGGCTTCTGTACCTGATGTAATAGGAGGGGGAAGAAAAAACATTCATGGTAGAGACAAATGGGCATCTTTAGGAAAAACAAATTGGTTTCTAGGGGAACAAATTAGAAGTAAAAAAGCTTGTGATGATGTTTTCAAGTAGGATGTTTTTTTCCTTCTTCAAGGCCATAAAACTTTCCCCAGAATGGGGAGTTATGGTGGGTTAGTAAACTCTACAAGAGGAAATTAATGGTAGCCTCATTTGCTAGAAATTTTTGCCTTTTGTTAGGTGAGGGCAGTATGGAGAAGGCTTCTCTCTGCATCTATCGAATCTCAAATGTCTTCTGCTTAAAATAATTTTCATACCAACTCTAGGGTTCTATGTTGGTCCTCCCAAAAGGAACATATCAGAAGAGACTGAATGCACAAGCATATATGAGAATCCAGCTGTCTTCTGTTAGTTACATGACAATGAGTTTACAAAAATATGGAATAATGCCATTCTTCTAACTTAAATTTTTGTTTGAGAAAATAGTTATCTTTTCAATGTTATTTTATTAGCTGAGTTTATTATTGTTAATGCTAAGTGAGTTCAGATATATATTTATTTTATATTGTCAGATTTATTTCTAATCCAGCTTATATTAATAAATATAACTCACACACATAAACTAAAGATTTGGGAGACTCTTAATAATTTTTGTAATTTAAAGGAGTCCTTGAGATCAAAAAGACTGAGACTTCTGATATATACCTTTCCTCCACATGATCCCAAGATAAATGCTGTATCTCCTGGCATTATATCTATGTTCCAGGCTGAATGAAAAAGAAGTAATTCCAGATAAATGGCCAGTGGTTATATCAGGAAAGCAAAATGTTTTCCCAGAAAGCCTCTAGTTAATATCTTTTTTAAAAAATTTATTCTAATTTTTTATATATGACAGCAGAATGCATTTCAATTCATATTACACATATAGATCACAATTTTTCATATCTCTGGTTGTACACAACATAGAGTCACACCATTCGTGTCTTCATACATGTACTTAGAGTAATGATGTCCATCTCATTCCACTGCCTTTCCTACCCGCATGCCCCTACCTTGCCCTCCCTCCCCTTTGCCCTATCTAGAGTTCATTTATTCCTCCCATGCTTCCCCTCTATCCCCATTATGAATCAGCATCCTTATATCAGAGAAAACATTTGGCATTTGGTTTTTTGGGATTGGATTACTTCACTTAGCATTATATTCTCCAACTTCATCCATTTCTCTGCAAATGCCATGATTTTATTCTCTTTTAATTCTAAGTAATATTCCTTTGTGTATATATATATATCACATTTTCTTTATCCATTCATCTATTGAGTGTCTTTTTTAAAAAATATTTTTTTTGCTTTAGTTGTACACAATGCAATGCATTTATGTTTACGTGGTGCTGAGGATTAGAACCCGGGCCGTGCACATGCTAGGCGAGCTCTCTACCGCTGAGCCACAACCCCAGCCCCTCTATTGAGTGTCTTGGAGTGACACACTAGGTGTCACTAGGTTGGTTCCACAGTTTAGCTGTTGTGAATTGTGGTGCTATAACATTGATGTGGCTGCATCTCTCTAGTATGCTGTTTTTAATTCCTTTGGGTATAGACCAAGGAGTGGGATAGCTGGGTCAAATGGTGGTTCCATTTCCAGTTTTCCAAGGAATCTCCATACTGCTTTCCATATTGGCTGCACCAATTTGTAGTCCCACTAGCAATGTGTGAGTGTGCCTTTTCTCCCACATCCTCACCAACACTTACTTAATAGCTGCCATTGTGACTAGAGTGAGTAGTTTTGATTGCATTTCTCTAATTGCTAGAGATTTTGAGCATTTTTTCATATATTTGTTGATTGATTGTATATCATCTTCTGAGAAGTGTCTGTTCATTTCCTTTGCTCATTTATTGATTGGATTATTATTATTATTATTATTATTGTTATTATTGGTGTTAAGATTTTTGTGTTCTTTATATATCCTAGAGATTAGTGCTCTATCTGATGTGTGTGTGGTAAAAATTTTCTCCCATTCTGTAGGCTCTGTATTCATCTTACTGATTATTTCTTTTGCTGAGAAGAAGCTTTTTAGTTTGAATCCATCCCATTTATTGGTTCTTGATTTTAATTATTTTTAAAAATATTTATTTTTTAGTTGTAGTTGGACACTATACCTTTATTTTATTTATTTTTATGTGGTGCTGAGGATTGAACCCAGGGCCTCACACGTACTAGGCAGTCACTCTACTGCTGAGCCACAACCCCAGCCCTTGATTTTAATTCTTGCAATATAGGAGTCTTATTAAGGAAATCAGGGTCTAATCCAACATGATGGAGATTTGGGCCTACTTTTTCTTCTATTAGGTGCAGAGTCTCTGGTTTAATTCCTATGTCCTTGATCCACTTTGAGTTGAATTTTGTGCATGGTGAGAGAGAGGGGTTTAATTTCATTTTGTTGCATATGGATTTCCAGTTTTCCCAGCAACATTTATTGAAGAGGCTATCTTTTCTCCAATATGTGTTTTTGGCACCTTTGTCTAACATAAGATAAGTGTAATTATGTGGGTTTGTCTCTGTATCCTCTATTCTGTACCATTGGTCTACAAATCTATTTTGGTGCCAATACCATGCCATTTTTGTTACTGTAGCTCTGTAGTTTAAGGTCTGGTATAGTGATGCCACCTGCTTCACTCTTCTTTCTAAGGATTGCTTTAGCTATTCTGGGTCTCTTATTCTTCCAGATAAATTTCATGACTGCTTTTTCTATTTCTATGAGGAATGTCATTGGGATTTTAATTGGAATTGCGTTAAATCTGTATAGTGCTTTTGGTAGTATCATCATTGACAATATTAATTATGCCTATCCAAAAACACGGGAGATCTTTTCCATCTTCTAAGATCTTTAATTTCTTTCTTTAGCATTCTGTAGTTTTCACTGTAGAGGTCTTTCACGTCTTTTGTTAAGCTGATTTCCAAGTTTTTTTTTTTTTTTTTTTTTTTTTTGAGGCTATTGTAAATGGGGTAGTTTTCCTAGTTTCTCTTTCAGAGGGTTTGTCACTGACGTACAGAAATGCCTTTGATTTATGGGTGTTGATTTTATATCCTGCTACTTTGCTGAAATTATTTATTAGTTCTAGAAGATTTCTGGTAGAATTTTTTGAATCCACT
>CM046663.1:95563776-95649053 GCA_025594165.1 Tamias sibiricus
AATAATTCAAAATAGATAAATGCTTAGCCATGCTAACAAAGAGAAGGATAGAGAGAAGACTCAAATTACTAAAATTACGTGATGAAAAAGGAAATATCACAAAAAGACACTACAGAAATACAAAAGATTAATTAGAAATTATTTTTGAAAATTTGTACTCAATAAAATAGAAAATATCAAAGGCATGACAAATTTCTAGATGTCTCATGATTTGCCCCACAACTGAATCAGGATGTTATACACAGTTAAACAGATCAATTTCAAGCAATCAAATAGAAGATTGCCATCAGAAGCTACTAACCAAGAAAAGCACCAGGACAGACGGATACATAGCTAAGTTCTTTAAGACCTCCAAAGAAGAACTAATACCCAATACTCTTCAAATTATTTCATGAAATAGAAAAAAGATGGGAACACTTTTCTAAACTCATTCTATGAGGCCAATGTCACCCTGATTTCCAAAGAAAGAAAAACTTCTTGACCACATATCTCCAATGGACATAGATGCAAAATAATTCTCAATAAATTCTGGCCAAATCGATTGAATACAAAAGCATATCAAAAAAGATAGTGCACCATGTTCAAGTGGGGTTCATCAAGGGATGCATGGTTGGTTAAACATACAGAAATCAATAAACGTAATTCATCACATCAATAGACTTAAAGATAAAAAATCATTGATCATTCTCAATAGATGCAGAGAAAAAGCATTCAACAAAATATAGCACCCCTTCATGTTCAAAATACTAGAAAAACTAGGGATAACAGGAACATACCTCAAACATTTGTAAAGGCTATATATGCTAAGCCCCAGGCCAAATCATTCTAAATGGAGAAAAAATTAAAAAGCGTGTTCGCTCTAAAAAACTGGAACAAGACAGGGATGCCCTCTTTCACCACTACTGTTTAACACTGTTCTTGAAACTCTAGCCACAGCAATTAGACAGACAAAAGAAATTACAGGGATGCAGATAGGAAAAGAAGAACTCAGTTTATCACTATTTGCTGATGATATGATTCTATACCTAGTGGATTCAAAAAATTCTACCAGAAATCTTCTAGAACTAATAAATAATTTCAGCAAAGTAGCAGGATATAAAATCAACACCCATAAAATCAAAGGCATTTCTGTACGTCAGTGACAAACCCTCTGAAAGAGAAACTAGGAAAACTAACCCCATTTACAATAGCCTCAAAAAAATAAAAAAAAAAAAAACTTGGAAATCAGCTTAAACAAAAGACGTGAAAGACCTCTAACAGTGAAACTATACAGAATGCTAAAGAAAGAAATTAAAGATCTTAGAAGATGGAAAAGATCTCCCGTGTTTTTGGATAGGCATAATTAATATTGTCAATGATGATACTACCAAAAGCACTATACAGATTTAACGCAATTCCAATTAAAATCCCAATGACATTCCTCATAGAAATAGAAAAAGCAGTCATGAAATTTATCTGGCAAGAAATAAGAGACCCAGAATAGCTAAAGCAATCCTTAGAAAGAAGAGTGAAGCAGGTGGCATCACTATACAGACCTTAAACTACAGAGCATACAGTAACAAAAATGGCATGGTATTGGCACAAAATAGATTTGTAGACCAATGGTACAGAATAGAGGATACAGAGACAAACCCACATTAATTTACACTTATCTTATTGTTAGACAAAGGTGCAAAAACACATATTGGAGGAAAAGATAGCCTCTTCAATAAATGTTGCTGGGAAAAACTGGGAATTCCCATATGCAACAAAATGAAATTAAACCCCTCTCTCTCACCATGCACAAAATTCAAACTCAAAGTGGATCAAGGACATAGGAATTAAACCAGAGACTCTGCACACCTAATAGAAGAAAAAGTAGGCCCAAATCTCCATCATGTTGGATTAGACCCTGATTTCCTTAATAAGACTCCTATATTGCAAGAATTAAAATCAAGGGCTGGGGTTGTGGCTCAGCAGTAGAGTGACTGCTAGTAGTACGTGTGAGGCCTGGGTTCAATCCTCTGCTACCACATAAAATAAATAAAATAAGGTATAGTGTCCAACTACAACTAAAAAAATAAAATATTTTTAAAAATAATTAAAATCAAGAACCAATAAATGGGATGGATTCAAACCTAAAAAAGCTTCTTCTCAGCAAAAAAGAAATAATCAGTAAGATGAATACAGAGCCTACAGATGGGAGAAAAATTTTTACCACACACACATCAGATAGAGCACTAATCTCTAGGATATATAAAGAACACAAAAATTCTTAAAACACCAATAATAACAATAATAATAATAATAATAATAATCCAATCAATAAATGAGCATAAGGAAATGAACAGACACTTCTCAGAAGATGATATACAATCAATCAACAAATATATGAAAAAATGCTCAAAATCTCTAGACAATTAGAGAAATGCAATCAAAACTACTCACTCTAGTCACAATGGCAGCTATTAAGTAAGTGTTGGTGAGGATGTGTGGAGAAAAGGCACACTTCACACATTGCTAGTGGGACTACAAATTGGTGCAGCCAATATGGAAAGCAGTATGGAGATTCCTTGGAAAAATGGATATGGAACCACCATTTGACCCAGCTATCCCACTCCTTGGTCTATACCCAAAGGAATTAAAAACAGCATACTAGAGAGATTGCAGCCACATCAATGTTATAGCACCACAATTCAAACAGCTAAACTGTGGAAACCAAACCTAGTGACACACTAGTGTGTCACTCCAAGGGGGGGGGGGGACCACTCAATAGAGGGCTGGGGTTGTGTGGCTCAGCGGTAGAGGTAGAGAGCTCGCCTAAGCATGTGCACTGGCCGGGTTCTAATCCTTAGCACCACGTAAAACATAATGCATTGCATTGTGTACATACTAAAAGCAAAAAATATTTTTTAAAAAAGACACTCAATAGATGAATGGATAAAGAAAATGTGATATATATATATTACACAATAGGAATATTACTTAGAATTAAAAGAGAATAAAATCATGGCATTTGCAGAAGAGAAATGGATGAAGTTGGAGAATATAATGCTAAGTGAAGTAATCCAATCCCAAAAAACCAAATGCCAAATGTTTTCTCTGATATAAGGATGCTGATTCATAATGGAGGATAGAGGGGAAGCATTGGGAGAATAAATGAACTCTAGATAGGGCAAAGGGGAGGGAGGGCAAGGTAGGGGCATGCGGGTAGGAAAGGCAGTGGAATGAGTTGTTTGGACATCATTACTCTAGTACATGTATGAAGACTCGAATGGTGTGACTCTATGTTGTGTACAACCAGAGATATGAAAAATTGTGATCTATATGTGTAATATGAATTGAAATGCATTCTGCTGTCTTATATAAAAAATTAGAATAAATTTTTTAAAAAAGATATTAACTAGAGGCTTTCTGGGAAAAACATTTTGCTTTCCTGATATAACCACTGGCCATTTATCTGGAATTACTTCTTTTTCATTCAGCACTGGAACATAGATATAATGCCCAGGATGATACAGCATTTATCTTGGGATCATGTGGAGGTAAGGATATATTCAGAAGTCTCAGTTCTTTTTGATCTCAAGGACTCCTTTAAAAATTACAAAAAATTATTAAAGAGTAGTCCCAAATCTTTAGTTTATGTGTGTGAGTTATATTATAATATAAGGCTGGATTAGAAATAAATCTTGACAATATAAAATAAATATATATCTGAACTCCACTTAGCATTAACAATATTAAAACTCAGCTAATAAAATAACATTGAAAAAGATAACTATTTTATCAAACAAAAATTTAAAGTTAGAGAATGGCATTATTCCATATTTTTGTAAACTCATTGTCATGTAACTAACAGAAGGACAGGCTGGATTCTCATATATGCTTGTGCATTCAGTCTCTTCTGATATGTTCCTTTTGGGAGGACCAACATAGAACCTAGGAGTTGGGTATGGAAAATTATTTTAAGCAGAAGACATTTGAGATTCGATAGATGCAGAGAGAAGCCTTCTCCATACTGCCCTCACCTAACATAAAGGCAAAAAATTTCTAGCAAATGAGGCTACCATTAATTTCCTCTTGTAGAGTTTACTAACCCACCATAACTCCCCATTCTGGGGAGAAAGTTTATGGCCTTGAAGAAGGAAAAAAACATTCCTACTATGAAAACAATCATCACAAGCTTTTTTACTTCTAATTTGTTCCCTAGAAACCAATTTGTTTTTCCTAAAGATGCCCATTTGTCTCTACCATGAATGTTTTTTCTTCCCCCTCATATTACATCAGGTTACAGAAGCCTAACTGTAACCACTTAGCAAGCTACTTCTCTATGAGCTCCTGTATGCACATGGATGAACTTTTTCCCCCTAATTAATCTCTTTTTTTCAGTTTGGTTCACAAGGCCACCAGTCTTGAACCTAGGAGGCTACATAGAAGAATGGTTTCTTCCCCCAGTGCTTTGAAAAAAAAAAAAAAAAAAAAGAAGAAGAAAATCCAGCTTTACACAATTATGTATTTATAAAAGGAGGTATAGCCCAGTAGCTATTTTGAAAGAACTATAGATATTATTCTTTGACACAAAAAACACAGAATAAGTGAGGCAGACTCTGAGATGTTATCCATGAACTTTTAGTATCTATTGCATTAAATATCAACTGGTCTATCCTGCACTTTGAATTGATCTCTTAAACAATTCATGAATTTATAATATCACACCTTGGCCACTGTGTTAGTCAGCTTTTTGTTGCTGTGATCAAAATACCTGTTATAAGAATGACTTAGAGGAGGAAAAGTTTACTTCTGCTCATGGATTTCAGAGTTTTCAGTTCCATGGTCAGCCA
Organism: Tamias sibiricus; assembly: GCA_025594165.1. NCBI lineage: Eukaryota > Metazoa > Chordata > Mammalia > Rodentia > Sciuridae > Tamias > Tamias sibiricus. The sequence goes on from CM046663.1 coordinate 95,568,597, forward strand.
AGTTCATTGCTCTGGGCCCAAGGGTGAGTTAGAACATCATGGAGAAGGGCAAAGTAGAGGAGCACCACACCATTCATGATAGCCAAAAAGCAAAGAGGGTGGGGGACAGGGGGCTTCAGAGCAGATGCACCCATCCAGGGTTACATACCAAGTGACTTACCTCTTGCCTACAGTTACGATACAGTCCATTTAAACTAGATGGATTGATTAGGTTACAGCACTCACAATCCAATCACTTTACCTCCAAACATTACTGCCTTGACAAAAGGGTTTCTGGGGGACATCTCATATCCATGTAGAAATTACTGGCTCATTTATTGTTAAGTAAATTTTCCAAATATCAACACATTTCATTATGTACAATAAAAAATAATAATTAATCAGTCATCGAAAGACACTTAGTGCTGTTTCCAAAATTCTAAGTTTTGTTGGGAAAAACTTGAGTCTTATCATTAGCAACAAAATATCATCACTTGTTCTCCCTGAAGTGAAAATTTCACTGTTGAGAAAAAATCTGCCATGTCAGAATAACTATAGTTTAACTAATCATTCTTTCAAGTAAAAATTATATTTCAATTTTAAATTTAAAAAGTGCTACTAATTTAGCTACTTATTCAATCATATAAGAACTTTGCAAGAGAATATGCATTGCAAATGCTTTATACCAGAGAAGAGACTAGTCAACTGAAACTGGAACACATGCAAAAGTGAGCAAAAAAGGGACATCCAAATGTTACTATAAACTATTTCCCAAATCTTCAATAAGTTTGGAGATATAGTAAAAAAAAATTCAAATCAAATATCTGACGATGAGCAAGCACTAAAAAGAAGTACATAGAGATACACTCATTAAGAACATAGATAAAAGGCACTCTAAAATTTGTGCTCCGTATCTCGAAAAAACGCAGAGAAAATAAATGAGGGAGGTAAGATTGTCCAAGTGAGAGAGTTCATGAGCCCACAAGAGAGTACAAGAGCTGGAGGGAGAAGGTACAGAGAACAACAGATGGGGAGTGAGGGGGTAGACAAGGAATGTGCACAAATAGAAGACAAAAACTGCTGGGTGTTTTCCAGAAGAAGAACATGGGTTTCTGCAGGAGCCCTGTTTGGGGAGATGGCTGAGATTGCGGTTGGCTGCGGGCCATGGTCAGGCACCTGTAGCTGCCTGAAGCGATTGCCGCTTGGAGCAAACTACGCCACGGGAACAAGTTCAGAGGCAGACTGGAAACAAACAGGCTTTTTATTCTGATAGCTTTTCTCTCTGGCTCTAACAACTCCCACATGCACCACATACCACCAAAATGGCACCGACCAGATCTGCTAAGTCACGGCTCAAGTCTCTCGAGATCCTGGGCCAAGTCTCGCAAGATCCCAGGCCAAGTCCCCGCGAGACCATGGAAGGCGGCAATGCCCGACCATGGCCCGCAGCCAACCGCAATCTCAGCCATCTCTCCAAACAGGGCTCCTGCAGGTTTCAGTGAGTTCCACCAGCCAGCCAGTCTGTGAGGTACTTGCCAGTTTCTTCAGTGCCCCTGACAGCTCATCAGTCCCTTCCCCAGAACTCAGTCCCAGTGGCAGCCTGCCACTCCGTCACCTGGCACTTGAGTCTCTGGGCCTCAAAGAAGTCATTCCAAGTAGTTGCTTGGCCTCTAGAGTCAGGGTCCAGCCAGTCCATTGCCACCCACACTGAACTTCTAATTTACAGTTCTTGTCATGACAGTCTCCCATGTCTGCTTTCCCAATCCAGATGATAGTACATGAAGCCAAGAAACATCAGTCATGACCCAAACACAGCTTTGCCTCAGGAACCAGTGACCTTTGAGGATGTGGCAATGTATTTCACCACCAAAATCAATAGGCCAGCCTTAAGCCTTCCATGCCAGGAAGTGAGGCTGGAGAATTATGCAAATGTGGATTCTTTGGTAGCATTTCCATTCCACAAACCTGTTCTCTGGACAAAGAGTTTGGTGAGACATCAGTTCTGATGATGAGTCCTGGATCAAAAATGAAGAGCCACTTTTAAAGCAGAAGCCTCTGAAGACAGTTGCACAGAATGCCAGCAGGAGCTCATAAACATTGCTGAGCACTTTGATCTAAAAGCAAAGCACCAAGGCAGACTTGCAGTCCAAATCCAAATATGATACTTCAAGATGGAATTAAGTTCTAGCAATGCAAAGAACATGGGGAAAATCTTCAGAAACAACTCAAAAGCTTTTTCAGCATCAGATGGGTCATGTGGGGTAAAGCCCTTCAAATGTAAGAAATGTGGCAAAGCTTTTAAGTTCGGGCTCTGACTGTACTGTCCACAAGACAAACCACAGTGGAAAAGGCCCTTATAAACATAATGAGTGTGGCAAAGGTTTGAGCTCCACACAGCCTTGACTCAAAATCAGAGGATCCACACTACAGAGACACCCTGCAAATGCAATGAGTGGCATGGCAAGGTATTCCTCAGGAATGTGGCCTTCGAAGCTTCAGCACCAGAGGTTATACACTGGGGAGAAACTCTATAAATATAAAGAACTCTGAAAAGCTTTGGGGTATAGGTCACTTTTTATCATCCACCAGAGAATTTCATCCTGGGAAGAAACCCTTTCAGTGTAAGGAATGTGACAAAGCCTTTTCTCAAAATAGTCTCCAATCACCATCAGAGAGTTCACATCAGAGAAAAGCCTCATGAATGTCAAGTGTGTGGAAAATTCAAATGGTATGGAAGTTTTGTGCAACATCAGAATTTGCATCCTGTGGAGAAGCCTATCAAGACTCTTGGACTGAACCTGAACAGACCCCAGTGCCCCTCTCTAGCCTTGGTTCCTGTCCAGGGGTTATGTTCTGCTCCAGCCATGGCCATGCCTTCACTCAGCTTTCCACATGCCATGCTCATTTGTACCTCTGGGTCTTTGTTCATGCTGCTGCTCACGTCTGGTATACCTTCTTCACCTGCCCACATAGTCTTCCAGGGTCTTACTCCCTTGTGAGTACCACCCCAAATGTTTTGACGCTTTCTCGCCCACATCATGAGCTTTATCTTGGCATTCTTATTTAGGACTAGCAGATTTCCAATCAAACTTGAATTTCATTTGTATTTTTTTTCACCTTACATATGTTACCACTATTTCCAAATGAACTCCACTGTAACCTATGCATACTCAAAGACTGTGTTTCTATAATCTCTTTTTCATTCTGGGTAGAAAATGGAAATACTGAAGTTTTACATTGGTCTCTTAAACAACAGTTTAACTGACAGCATCTTGGGTTGCTGGTGTTAGAAGAACTAAGAGGTTACTTAGGTATGTTAGGGAAATTTGGGAAAGAGGACATCCCTGTATTAGGCTGCTGTGATTAGAGAGAAGCAACCTCAGATAAGTCGGAGGAAGCATGCAAGACCTATGGGAGCAGAGAATTGAAATAAGCTTCCAATCATAGACTTTGGAGTTAATGCAGATTTTGTTAATGGTTCAGTGGCTAGAATAGGTATTAATACTTTTGAAGCTGTGTTGCCTTTGTCATGGATCATTGAGGATCCCATACTCTATGCAAAAGATAATTCGAAATAAACAGTTTAAAAATGTATGCATTGATAGCAATGACATTAATCATGCAAATCCAATCTTGAAGTATAAAGGAGAATTTTCTCCTTTAAGTTTTGCTCTTAATGTTTAGATGTTTCTCTTACCTTCTGCTTCCTAAGTAAATATGCACAAAGGCAAAAACAAAACTATGAAAGCACACTTGATTCCAAAAATATAAAAAGATGTTCTACTGAAGAAAATCCACTAAACCTCAGAAACTGTAACAATCTGTGACTTCTGAGTTGCAACCCAGGCCCTCCTTACCTCTCACACTGTCAGTTGGACAGCAGCTCTAATATAAGAAGACACACAGCCAGGAGAAAATGGTTACTCTCCTCCTATCTTCCATCTGAAACACCCAGCATCTCCCAGAGAGGGAGAGACCTCCAGCATTTCTCATCTCATCCCCATTTCCAAGTTATAGAAGTCCTACTCCAGGTAAAAAGCACCTTAAAAGTGTGGGTTCCCTTCCTCTGTTAAGTCCCCATTAGACAAAACAGAAGATCTACCCCAGGCATAAGGTAGGAAGAGAACAATGAGGTCCCCAATATGTTCAACGCAACATGCTGACAGGGCAGATATCCTATACCAAAACGTATGACAGAAAAAACCACAAGCTACTGTCCCACCAGAATGCTGCTCATAAAGCAGGTGTGTCACTCCAAGACATGGGGGCCACTGTATCCTCTGTATGCTGTAGCTCTTAAACTAAGGCTCACATTTTGCAAATGTAGAAAGAAAGGCAGTTTCAGAGAACAAAATGCTGCTAAAGTATATCTAAAGAAATGTACATTATTTGAAAAGAGAGGATGTGGAGCTGGGGTTGTAGCTCAGTGGTGGAGCACTTGTGTAGCATGTGTGAGGCACTGGGTTCAATTCTCAGCACCACATAAAATAAATAAATAAAAATAAAAGTCCATCAATAACTTTAAAAATTAAAAATAAAAAAGAGAATGTGGAAGTTCAGCCTAAAGCTGCTATCAAAACAATGGTTTTGGGCTGGGATTGTGGCTCGGCGATAAAGCGCTCGCCTAGCATGTGTGTGGCCCGGTTTGATCCTCAGCACCACATACAGATAAACGCATTGTGTACAACTAAAGCAAATAAATAAATATTTAAAAAAATGGTTTTATTACACCAGAGAAGCCCCTGAAGAGTAGTTGCCATGGCTCTGTGATCTCCACAAGGGCCAAAAGATGACCAAAAAAGTCAGAAGACACCAGTTGCCAACACATGTGCCTCACCAAGCACAAGTTCATGTGGGGCAAAACCAAGAGATGTGCGGCTTTGCCCCATCTGAGCAGTGCACCAATGGGGCTGCTCAAGGTCTCCAAGGACAAATAGCTCTCTAGTGTATCAAAAAAAAAGGATGAAAGACACAACTCTATGAAAAAGGAAGTAAGAGGAACTGAACAACATCCTAGCTACCATGAGGAAAGCAACTGCCAAGAAGGACTAAGACCCCTTTCTACTTTGTGCATAATAAAACCTTTTAGTAGTAAGCAAACATAAGAAGGAGAATAGCTCCATGAGAATAACAAACTAAACATAAACCAATCAGAAATATATGAGAGAAAACCAGGACAAAAAGACCACTAAGAAGAGCCCCGAGTTTAGAAGAAACCTTACAAATTGACCTTAAAAACAGCCATTGTAAAGAGACCAAAATCTATCTGAATCAGACTCTGGAGCATTTTGTGACCCAGAGAACTGTCAGAAAGAACAGAGCAATCAGCCAGAAATTAGTAGACACTAAAAATAGATACAATACCAACTGACAAAGAAAATAGAAAGATCAGAAAGAGACTTCAAAGAGAGCACTGCTAAAAACATCATCATCCCAACTCAAAGATTTTTATACACAAGGCTATACTCTCTGGGAAGCAACATCAGAGGACATATTGTGAATAGGCGTCACCATACAGTCCAGCCAAATCAACAAATAAACAACCTCCTAGTAGTGGTAATTCAGAGTTGCTGGAAACTTTATTGAAAATGTTTAGTTTTTTGCTTTGTTTTTTTGCAGTGCTAGAGATAAAATGTTTAGTTTTGAAGAAAACAAAAAGCTTACAACAAATGCAGAGAAAGAAGAAACTTTGACCCATGTAAAGGAAAAAATGGCAAGTAACACAAACTTTTCTTGAGAGGGCCTAGATATTGGATTTATTAGTATATTAAGGTTTCAATGTAGTTATCACAAATATGTTCATACAAGTAAAGGAAGCAATACTTAAAAAGCAAAAATAATATGATGACAATGTCCATAAAATGGACTACAGCACTAAAGTGTCAGAAATTGTAAAAATGAGTAACATAGAATATATGAAACTGAAAAGTAAAATAACTGAAATTAAAAAATTCACTATAGGAGTTCACAGAAGATTTAAACTAGCAGAGTGAAAGAACCAATAAAGCTGAAGTACCATTACAGATTATGCAACCTGAGGAACAGAGGGCAAAAAGAATGAAGAAAAAATAGAGCCTTAGAGAAATGTGCCCCAATATATACATAATGGGACTAGCAAGTGGAGAGGAGAAAGAAAGAAAAAATATTTAAAATGATAATGGCTGAAAATTTTCAAAATCTGATGTAATCATGAAACTATAGATGAAGAAACTATACAAGAAGCTGAATAAAACTGTAGTGAAAAATAAAAGCAAAGAGATTCACATTTGGACATATCAAATCAAGATAGCTGGGGAGAAAAAGAGAAAATACTAAAAAGGGGAGAATTGGCCAATTCGGTAGCGTTGAAATTTCATCAAAAACTATAAAAGCCCAAAGATAACAGAATGCCATAAAGAAAATGAAAGAAGACACGAGCAACCAAGATCATTATATCCAAGAAAAACTACCTTCAAAAACATAGATGAAATAAAAAACATTCCTAGAAAAACAAAAAACTCACAGAATTTCATCCTGAACAGATACACCTTAAAGAAATACTAGAGTGGCCTTGTAATCGGTCTTTTTAGTCTCCTTGTGCAGATGCCACCCCATCCAATCAGCCTTCAGCCCACCATCTTCTTGAGACCAATCACTGTGCCTTCAACTGAGTTGTTCAATTCTGATGGGAGGTTGATGCTTGATGTTGATGTAGAAATTGTCAAACAATCTGTGATGATCAACAACCTTAGCTTTGCACTGCTTTAGCTTTGGGTCTAGAATTTATTAGCATGTTTATTTTTCCTGCATTCTATGGGCTAGTAAACAACCTGAGATCACCAGTCTTTCAGGCTGGGCATTTCTATTTCCTTGGCATAAAGTTGTCAGACTCTACACACACTCCAAGCGCCTTAGTTAACTGCTTCTGAGTACAAGAAAGAGGTTCCAAAAACTGCTTTGTGGACTCTCATCCTGGACACCAGTCAGAGTGGCTGCCCCTGTCATGCAGATTCCTTGGTAGATTTTGAGGGTAGAGAAGAAAGGGATTAGACTTTCACAGGGCCCCAACCATACCTCCTGCTACAGCTTTTGATTTGCCTGCATCTGCACAAAATAACATTAACTCGGAGCATACGATTTGGTTATGTCAGCTCTGCTCCCTGGATTACAGAAAATAGAACATTTTTCCCTCAGCATAGTCCCTTTCCTTCTATTCAGACAGAAAGGTTTTGTGATTATTTTAATTCCTTACACTAATATCATGAAATATTCCTAATAAGTTCTCCAATGCTACATTTTAGTTGAACCAACAACCATCTCAAAGTGCCATAACAAAGACAGCCAACTTCACAATCCAGGATCAAGAAACTGTCTGGATGCCTGTCCTCCAGAGTCAGTTTCTCTCCAACACTGTTTTCTCTCCTGTACTTTTCCAGGAAGAGCCCAAAACTTCCCAGTCTATAGCACTGGATCCCCATTCCCAATTCTAGGGGTAAATGGCAATTGGCCTAAAAACAATCCCTGTGACTAAGAGACTGCCTTTCTCTCCTTAATTACATCCCCTGAATTAATTCCACATATTAAGATCTATTACTTGCAAATCCTCAGTTGCTATTGCCAAATCCTATTACAGTAAAGTTCCTATCCATTTATTTGTTTCTAATCAAATAAACAGGCTAGTAACTAAGGCTAGACATGTGGTCTAACTTCTGTCTAAAAGCTAGCAACATTCCACCCTACTTTGCCATAGTAATTGATAAACATGATAACATTAATTGCTTTAGAAAACTTAAGAGCCAACTTCTATAGCTAGAGGTGGTCTATCCTATTCAAACCATTAGATGAGAAATTGGGGACCTATTCACTCTCTACCGTATTAGTTTTTTCATTTGTTAACCGCTAACAAATTATTTTCCACTGGTATTTGATTTTATGACCTGACCATTTCATAATATCTTTAACCTCTATAGGTGAGTTAATGAGTGAGAGACTATAGGTAAGAATCAGATTTGTTAGTCTGTTTTCTGTTTGTCTGTGCTGACCACAAATCAATTAAAAATTCAGGCCCAATGGGATATGGTATGATGAGTTTAGTAATTGTGTATACTATGGACAGACAGTTGAAATTTTAATATTGAAGTTACAAACTCCACTAGCATCTACATGTCTGTGTAAGTTCAGAAAGGATTTTACTTTTCATTATGTGAAGGTATAATATTTTTTCTACCTCAAGATGATATTAATTTCAAAATCTATTCGATCATAAAATTTCTTAAAGAATGTATTGATTTGACTTATAGAGATTAAAAAGTATCTATAAGTATAATACTACCAAAATTCTCAGAAAATAAGAAAGCTGAATATCTAATCTTTCAAATGTGCTATCCTTAAGAAAACTATGATATACTTTGCATATAACCAGAGATTTGTAAAAATGTGCTCTATATGTGTAATATGAAATGTAATGCATTCTGCTGTCATTTATAACTTAGAATAAAAAAATTTAAAATAAAATAAAATAATTTTAAAAAAAAAACAACTATGAAAAATATTTCAAGAAATCAAATTCACACAGTTAAGCCTAAATTTTGCAAATGAGACTAGTTTAACATTTATGGTTTAATATTAACAGCTATATCTTCTCTGATTTATCAGTGTTCATTAAAATAAAAGCACATAAACTTTCATTTTATAAACTTGTCTATAACACTTAGACAAGGCTTAGTCAGATATAGCTCTCAGATGCATACATATAACCTAGTCACATATTTGGGGTGTGAACTATATTGTCATAACCTAAATAACAGTTGTTCGTTTAACCAGTTACAAAGTATTCATTTAAGATTTTAAATCAGGTAGAAACCCTAATTGCTTTAAGACTTAGTTTCCCCAAGTAATAAAACCTAACAAATACAAGAAAATTGTCTTGATAAATAAGAACAGATCAATGTTTCAGACTTTGCTTCATATCAGTACATTAAAGTTCAAATAACGTTTTGCTAAATATAGCCAATTTAATCACAAACACAAACATTTTTTGAGATTTACCTTCTGCAACTAAATAAAACATTCACAAAAATGAAATTTTATGAAAGTTTACCAGCAAGATAACCAATAAGTGCTCTCTTTTATACATCGTATCTGACATAGAAGGGCCACACTGTCATTTAAAGACCTGTGTGTTATATCTGTTTCCTTTGACTAAGTCAATTTCTGATCATTAACACTGTTTCCTAAATGTATAAATGATTTAAGGCTATCCTTTGGTTTTTTTTTTCCTATTCAAAGTTCTTGTATATGACAGTGGAATGCATTACAATTCATAATACACATATAGAGCACATTTTTACATATCTCTGGTTATATACAAAATATGTTCATACCATTCTTGTCTTAAAAAAAACAAAAGCACAGATTTTATTCTACTTATGTATGTCTTTCACATAAATTTATGTAGGTTTTTGGATTGTATATACCTTAGCCTTCTTCTAATGTTTAAGATTATAAAATATGTAAATCTGTGTTCAACCAAACTGAATCATTATTCTAATGAACTTTTACTTCAACTGTGATTATATATTGCAATATGTCAGCTTGAAGATAAATTTCAAAGATCTATGGGTAACTTAAAAACTTGACCTCATATTAATTTGAAAAAATTAGTGAATATCCACTGGATGTCTAAATCATCTCTAAGATAGAAACATTTTTATTACTAAGCATAATTTTTAAATTTTATATAGATTTGCTTTTTATTTTTACATGCTACAGAAAGGCTATGTTTTGGTTCTGTTTTATTTTTATTTATTTTTTTAATTTTTTTAGTTGTACATGAACACAATACCTTTATTTTGTTTATTTTTATGTGGTGTTGAGAACCAAACCCAGTGCCTCACACATGCTGGGCAAGTACTCTACCACTAAATTACAACCTCAGCCCCTGTCTTTAGCTCTGTTAATCAGTTAAATTGGTTTTATTTTTGCCATTTTGAGACTTAGATAAGGAGGGTATGTGTACTAAGACAAAGGGTTGTTCGTTTTGGGTGTTAGCTCTGCTAGTCTGTTGAAAGTTATGTATGAGAGCTCACAAATGGCTATTCCCTAGTTCTCTGTGTAAGAGAAATTAAATTATAATTAATATTACATGAATCAGACCACTAGAGTAATGGTGATAGGCAGATACATCTTTATGTGTAAGGTAGTAAGACAAGTTTTATTATAAAGAGAAGAGTTTGTCCTAAAATAAAATAGCTCGTTGTTCAAGAATGAGAAAGGGGGCTATGAAGGACACAACTTGAATTGATACAAAAAGTTGTAAAAATTTGAATAAAGGGAATTTTACAGCTTTAGTCAGAGCTATGTCAGTTTTGATGGATTAATTCATAAGACTTTATTCAAATGCTTATAAATCCTGTAATATCAAACACTCATGCAAAACTATAATTTTGTTTTCTCAGTTTAAATAAAATTTTCTTGGATTACTGGTCTACTCTAATAAGAGACTGTACGATATCTGCTTTCTAAATAACAAAGATTCTGTGTTTTCTCAGTAATCTGTCCTATTCATGGCAATTTTACTATATCTTTGATTAGGTAGAAAACAATTTTCACCTATATGGAAGATTGAAATACTGTATAGTCATATTAGTGTCTGTTTGTTTTCAAATATTTAAATGTTACTGTGAAACAATAGGCAAATTTTGTTTCTCGGGTATCTATAATCTGATTCTTGCCTTAAGTGTTCAAATCTCCTGACAACTTCTGATTTTTTGTCAGATTCAAATGCAAAATTAAAATGTTAATATATCTTTTACACTGAAAATTGTCTTTGAGATTTCTCAAAGAGTCTCTGAAAAAATGACAAAAGTCTATTCTTTCACCTTGAAAAAGAAAATGTACTGGAAATAACTGGGTTTATTTATTTCTATTTGTCAACACCCTCACTGTAATGATCCATTTCTATTATCACCACCAAAGTCCTGACACTGCTTTGCACTGCACAGTTTTTTATGTGTCATAATTTCTGTTATTTTTTAGAAATATTAACTTGGGTCATGCCTATAATCCCAACAACTAGGGAGGCTGAAGCAGGAGGATTCCAAGTTCAATATCAGCCTCAGCCACTTGGCAATGCCCTAAGCAAGTTAGCAGACACTGTCTCAAGATAAAAAATAATTTTAAACACAGGGCTGGAGATATAGAGTGCTAATGAACTATTGGGTTTGATCTACAGTACCAAAAAACAAAAATTTTACATAGAAATATTAACTTGGTTACAACCTTACTTTTTAAATTTGAATCAAGCTTCTTCTAGGCTATTAGTTCTCGAATTATAGATCTGTGTCACTTTCATGGAGTTTTAACATACAGAAGTTTAGGACACACTCCAGACTTTCCGAATTTCTTTACTTGATATTCTTGATATATTCTTGGTATATTCATGGTATATTATATCTGGGATTATTGTGGTATCAAGATATTTTCAGGCTGGGGTTGTAGCTCAGTGGTGGAGTGCTTGCCTAGCATATTTGAGGCACTGAGTTCGATCATCAGTACCACAAAAAAAAAAAAAAATAAACAAATAAAGGTATTGTGTCCATCTCCATATAAAAAAATAAATAAAATTTTAAAAAAATTTTAAAAAGATACTTTCTCTAAAAGTATAAGCTCAGCTGCTTTCATAAAATATGCATAATGTTTACTCTGAGTTATTATGTTTGTAATCATTTTGTCTAAATTTTTTGTCTGGTTATGCATGTTCCAGAAACATGTAAGATGTCCCTATCAGTTTTATTTTTCTTGAAATAAACTCTTATATTTTTCATTTTTAAAAATTATTAGTAATAAATTAACTGCCACCATTTTAAATCTTTTGTCATCTATAGATATATTCTGTTTACTCATCGTGCTTCTCACAATGTCCCTGCAATCAGCTCCAGGCCAAAGAACTCAGTGAGAGCCCCATGGAGAAGGACATGTGGAATTTTGGGTACCAGCTTCTAACAATATAACTTAAACATCCTTAAGACTATCAGCACAGCCCGGCATGGTGGTGCACGCCTGTAATCCCAGCATTTGGGAGGCTGAGGCAGGAGGATCACGAGTTCAAAGACAGCCTCAGCAATGGCGAGGCATTTAGCAACTCAGTGAGACCCTGTCTCTAAAAATACAAAAAAGGGCTGGGGATGTGGCCCAGGGGTCGAGTATCCCTGGTACCAAAAAATAAAATTATGTATATGTATATATGTGTGTGTGTGTGTGTATATATATATATGCATATATATACACATAATTGATATATATAATCTGATATATATATAATATAAATAATCTGATCAAGAATAACTTTCTGATCAAGAATAACTTTTCTGTGAGATTTTTAAAATTAAAATCAGGGAATCTAGAGGAAAAATGTCATTTCAATGGAAAACTATTTGTAACTCTTTGGTGGTAGATATTAATTTATGTCTAAGAGTGATTTTAATAGACTTCATCCCCATTTGGAAAAAAACAGTTCTGTATTCATTTGTAATTCACCTCAACATTCCTTTCCTCCTCAGAAATTTAGCTTTTTTGACTTTTTTAAAACTGGTAGAATGGCTTTCTCATATCATGAGTAAAATTAATTCTTTTAAAACATGTCATAAGTTGGCTTTTTTTTTTTTTTTTCTTGTTGCAAGCTCTTCCTTTTCATTTTTTTCCTTGTGGTAAATACACATCAAATTTACCATTCTAACTACTTGAAAGTGTACAACTCAGTGATATTTAGTGCACTCATGAGCTAAATGATGGATGCCCTGCAACCATCACCACCATCTAGTTCCAGACCATTTTCGTTATCCTAAAGTGAAAGCCCAAACTCTGTAGCTGTCATTTCTCATTCCCCTCTCCCCAGCTCCTGACAATCACTACTATGCTCTATGAATTTGCCTATTCTGGATATTTTATATAAATGGAATCACACAAAATATGGTCTTTTGTTACTAGATTCTTTCATTTAGCATAATGTTTTCAAGGTTCAATCAATGTAGCATATATCAGCACTTCATTTTATTTATGGCTAAATATTCTCTTGCATAGATTTACTACATTTTGTTTATTCATCCAGTGATGGACATTTGGGTTGCTTCCACCTTTTGACTATTGTAAAAATTGTTGCTACAAACATTCATATACATGTTTTTGCTTAAATATCTGTTTAGAATTGTTTGGGGGTACAAATCTAGGAGTGGGATTAATGGGTCATATGGTAGGTACTCCTGTTTAATTATTGAGGAACTATCAAACTGTTTTCCATAGAAGCTATAGTATTTTATATCCCTACCATCAATGCATGAATAGGGTTGCAATGTTTCCACATCCTCACCAATGCTTATTATATTTTGTTATTTTGTTTACAGTCATCTTATTGGGTATGAATTGGTTATCTTTATGGTTTTGATTGTAATTCCCTAAAGGAACATAGGTTGTGCTTCTTACTTATGCTTGTTGGCCAATAAAATTATTTTAACATGCATGTTGAGAAGTCAACCAGCCATCCTTTGCACAATTCAATCTTTATCTGTAAAATGAAAAAACCTAGATTTAGAGAAATTCAAGAATTTCATGAGGTTCCCCAGCTCAGTAGTTGCCCAGGGACTGAGAAGTAAACAGGAGCTGGAATTCAAACAGATCTGTCAGAATTCAAACCTACACTTTGCCCTGGCATATCTCTAATTTAACCCTACCTATAACTACTGATTCTGGGAAGGGCAGATTAAATACCTCCTTAAATACTGACTTGAGGAGTGCATAGGAAGATGAAATGGGAATAAATGCTACAGCTTCTTAAATTTTAAAAATAAATTCTATACGTGTAAGTCAGAAACAAGAATTATTTAGCTTACAGACACTTTAAGTGTGCTGGGGAATGTGGCTCAGCAGTATAATGCTTGCCTAGTATGCATGAGGGTTTGATCCCCAGCACAATACAGACATAAAAAAAGAGCCACCCTCCCCATGCTTTTTGTGGCTTATAGCTTTAGTTTCAAATTATTCACAATTTTTATACCAAAAAAGAAGAAGAAATAAAAGGAAATGTATTAGAAATCTCACTTTTAAAAATATTGTTATGGTCAGTGCAGAGGACAAAACTGTATGTTCCCCAAATGTGCATGTTGAACTTCTACCACCCAACATATAATGTGGCCATACTTAAAGATAAAGCTTTAGTAGTTAATTAAAGCTAAATGATGGCATAATGATGGGGACCCTAATCCAATATGACCAGGTCCTTAAAAGAAGAAAAACTGACAGTAAGGATGTATACACATAAAAAATGTCACAGGAGGACACTGAGAGAAGGCAATCATCTGCAAACCAGGAAGAAAGTCCTCACCACAAATTGCACTGAACCTTGATCTTGGACTCTACAGCCTCCAGAACTCTGAAAAAATTAATTTCTGTTGTTAAAGCCATAGCCTGTGGTATTTTGTTATGGCAGCCCCAGCTAACAAATATAATCAGTAAAGAGGATTCAGGAAAATTGTAATTTAATCTACACCATAATCTACTTCTCAAAAATAAAAGAAATATCAGTCATTTTAAGAAATAATAAAAATGGCACACAATATCATTTTATAAGATGTTCAAATTTAAAACAAAATTTAGGATGCAGTCATTACAACTTTCATTACAAACCTAACTTCAGGGAAAAAAACATCATAAAAAGGAGGGAAAACCTAGAATTTATAAAACTATATTGCAATAAATGGACTAAATTGATTTATGTGAAGTCAGTAAAATGCATTAATAATTTCTTAAGTAAAGCAAGATAAGCCAAATTTATAGTAATATAGTTATCTGCTTCACATTTTGCTTGGTTCATTTTATTTTTGCTTTAATTGGGCAATAATGAAGTAACAAACAACTAGAGAAAACATGATGGCCAAGTATAAGACTAACACCTTGTTCTGGGGCCATTCATCTAGTCTCTAGATTGCCACTTTCTCCTTTATAAGTGAGCTTGTGTGGGAGGAAGGGAGGAGAGTTAACACAGATGATACCTTTGGTTCATCTGAGATCCCAAATATGGTGTGTCTACAAGAAATATGTTGCTCTGCTTAGAGCCACTGAGTACCACACATTCTGCAGTTTAAAACTCCTCAAATTATAAATAAACTGATTTATAGCTCCCTTCTGAAATTAGACTGATAAATGCTCTTTAAATGTATATAAACATGGATGGTTAGAATCATAAACTTCCTAGATACAATCTTTTCCAAGCCGGGTGTGGTAGTGCACACCAGCAACTTGGGAGGTTGAGGCAGTAGGATCACAAGTTCAAACGCTAGCCTCAGCAACTTAGCAAGGGTCTAAGCAACTTGGTGAGACCCTGTTTCAGAATTTTAAAAGAATAACAATAAAAAGATATAATCTTTTCCAAGTACATTTTCTATGAAGTATTTTTCATTTTTATTTTTTTAATATGAGATAACATTTTGCCAAAAACAAAGGTTTTCTGAAATCTAAAATATATTAATTATATAAATAGCAAAATGAAGATATTAAAAATATGCCATTTAAAAATATACATCCACCTTCATGTTAATAAAAATTAGAAAAACTAGGGACAGTAGAAATATACTTCAACATCATAAAAGCTATATATGCTAAATCCCAGGCCAGCATAATTCTAAACAGAGAAAAATTGAAAGCATTAGCTCTAAAAACTGAAACAAGAAGCCCTCTTTCAACACTTTTATTCAATGTCATCCTTGAAACTCTAGACAGCAATTAGACGAAAAAAATTAAAGGTATACAAATAGGTAAAGAAGAATTCAAACTATCACTATTTGTCAATGACATGATTCTATATCTAAAGGTTCAAAAAAACTCCACCAGAAAACTTCTAGAACTAATAAATGAATTCAGCAAAGTAGCAGGATATAAAATCAACACCCATAAATCAAACACGTTTCCTATACATCAGTGAAGAATCCACTGAAAGAGAAATTAGGAAACTATGCCATTCACAACAGCCTCAAAAAAAAAATTGAGGAATCAATCTAACAAAAGAGGTGAAAGACCTCTACAATGAAAACTACAGAACACTAAAGAAAGAAATTGAAGAAGACCTTAGAAGATGGAAAGATCTCCCATGCTCATAGATAGGCAGAATTAATATCATCAAAACAGCCACACTACCAAAAGCATTATATAGATTTAATGCAATTCCTATTAAAACCCAATGGTATTCTTCACAGAACTAGAAAAAGCAATCATGAAATTCATTTGGAAAAAATAAGAGACCCAAACTAGCCAAAGTAGTCCTTAGCAAGAAAAGTGAAGCTGGAGGCACCACAGTACCAGACCTTAAACTATATGAGCTTAGTAAAAAAACTATAGTAAAAAAAAACAGCATGGTATTGGCACCAAAACAGACACACAGACCAATAGTACAGAATAGAAGACACAGAGACAAACACACACAAACACAGTTATCTCATACTAGACAAAGACACCAAAAACATTCACTGGAGAAAAGATAGCCTATTCAACAAATGGTGCTGGGAAAAATGGAAATCCACATGTAACAAAATGAAATTAAACCTCTATCTCTCATCCTGCATGAAGGTCAACTCAAAGTAGATTAAGGACTTAGGCACTAGAACAGAGACCCTATGCATCCTAGAAGAAAAAGTAGGCCTAAATCTTTACCATGTCAGTCAAGATCTGACTTCCTTAACAAGACCCCTAAAGTACAAGAAGTAAAATAAAAAATCAATAAATGGGATGGATTCAAGCTAAAAAGCTTCTTCTCAGCAAAAAACAAACCAAAAAAAAACCCAACAATAATGTGAAGAGAGAGCCTACAGACTGGGAAAAAAAATTTTTTATCAGATGCACCTCAGATGAAGCATTAATCTCTAGGATATATAAAGAACTCAAAAAATGTAAACACACACAAAAAAAAACAAATAACCCAATCAATAAATGGGTTAAGGAACTGAACAGACATTTCTCAGAAGAAGAAATACAATCAATCAACAAACATGAAAAAATGTTCAACATCTCTAGCAATTAGAGAAATGCAAATCAAAACTACTGTAAGACTTCATCTCACTCCAGTCAGAATGGCAATCCATCAAGAATACAGGAAATAATAAATGTTGGCAAGGATGTGGGAAAAAAGGTACACTCATACATTGCTGGTGGGACTGCAAATTGGTGCAACCACTACAGAAAGCAGTATGGAGATTGCTCAGAAAAACTCAGAATGGAACCACCAGTTGACCCAGCTATCCCACTCTTCAGTTTACACCCAAAGTACTTAAAATCAGCATACTACAGTGACATGGCCAGTCAATGTTTACAGCAGCTCAAAATACAATAGCTAAACTACAGAAGCAACCTACATGCCCTTCAACAGATGAATGGATAAAGAAAATGTAGTAGATATATATATATATATATATATATTTTTTTTTTTCCCCCAATAGAATATTACTCAGCTTTTTAAAGAAGAATGAAATTACAGCATTTGCCGGTAAATGGATGGAGTTAAGAGACTATCATCATGCTTTCCCAGCTAGGCCCGCCCACATAGGAGATGCCATCCTGGCTGGAGATGGCAGGGGAACAAGCCCTGGCCTGCAAGAGTTCCAGCTAGGCCCTTCAAGCGTGCTTTCCCAGCTCGGCCTGCCCGCTCAGGAGCCACAGGTATTCTCCGCCTCTGCCTACAGGTCAAGGAACAGGCCCCGGGCCCAGGAACAAAGAATATTACATAGGGATACCCATCTTTTATTTCTAACACCCTAATTCCTATGATTACCCTCTCACTAGTCAAATAATCTAATACCTCTATCTTCTCACATCCTACCTCACAAAAGTTTTAGCCAATCCATAAGTCCCCCCTTCTACCATTAGATACTGTGAACCACCACACAAAAATACTAACTAAATGGTAGAAGATAATTGATCTCATCATTTATGGTTAAAGTGTCAAAATTGTAAATATAAAAACAGAAACTAACTGGTATATGGCAATACGTTGGGTACGTTGAATGCTGTAATATTGATCTTTCCATTAAAAGTGAGGCATCAGGTAACCTGTAGGGAAGATATAAGAAAACAGGACAGAAACAGTAATACCTCAGACTTACACTGCAAGAGGAGAAAACACATAGATATCATAAAAAAACAAGGGAGGAAAATGCCCCAAACAAACCAAGATACTACAGCAATGGAATCCATAGAAAGCACAGTAGGTGAAATGTCGGAAAAAGAGTTCCAAATATACATAATTAAAATGATTCGGGATTTAAAAAATGACCTAAGTGTGCAGATACAGGCAAAAATTGATCTCTCCAACAAAGAGATAAGAGATCAAATACAGGCAACCATCGATCACACCAACAAAGAGATAAGAAAACAAATACAAGTAGCAAAAGATTACTTCAAGAAAGAGAGAGTCTGAGGAGAAAAAAAACCAAACAGAAATAATTGAAATGAAAGAAACAATGGGCCATTTAAAAAACTCAATAGATAGTATCACCAATAGATTGGATCACTTGGAAGATAGGACCTCAGACAATGAGGACAAAATATATAATATTGAAAATAAAGTTGACCACACAGCAAAGATGGTAAGAAACCACGAACAAAATATCCAAGAAATATGGGATACCATCAAAAGACCAAATATAAGATTTATTGAAATTGAGGAAGGTGCAGAGAATCAATCCAAAGGAATGCAAAATCCCTTTAATGAAATAATATCAGAAAATTTCCCAAACAAGAAGAACAAATTTGAAAATCAAATACAAGAAGTATATAGGACACCAAATGTACAAAATTACAACAGATCTACACCAAGGCACATTATAATGAAAATGACTAGCATACAAAATAAGGATAGAATTTTAAAGGCCATAAGAGAGAAAAATCAGATAACCTATATAGGAAAACCAATTCACATCACAGCAGATTTTTCAACCCAGACCCTCAAAGCAAGGAAAGTCTAGAACAACATATACCAGGCTCTAAAAGATAAGGGATGCCAACCAAGAATCTTATATCCAGAAAAATTAAGCTTTAGATTTGATGATGAAATAAAAACCTCCCATGATAAACAAAAGGTAAAAGAATTTACAAGAAAGCCGGCACTACAGAACATCCTTGGCAAAATATTCCACAAGAAGGAATTAAAAAACAACAATGACGGGGCTGGGGTGGTGGCTCGGCGGTAGAGCGCTCGCCTAGCACGTGCGTGGCCCGGGTTCGATCCTCAGCACCACGTACAAATAAACGCATTGGGTACAACTAAAAGCAAATAAATAAATATTTAAAAAAAAAAAAAAAAAAACAATGAAAACCTTCAAAGGGAAGAACAACAATAAAGGAAAACTAACCATAGGAGAAATCAAGTCAAGCTAAATACCAAAAATAAAATAGAATTAAATAAAATTAAAATGATTGGTAATACAAATCATATCTCAATAATAACCCTGAACGTTAATGGCCTAAACTCACCAATTAAAAGACATAGGCTGATAGATTGGATTAAAAAAAAAGACCCAACAATATGCTGCCTTCAAGAGACACATCTCATAGAAAAAGACAACCACAGACTGAAGGTGATAGGATGGGATAAAATATACCACTGGGGTTGGGGTTGTGGCTGGGGTTGTGGCTCAGCGGCAGAGCGCTCGCCTAGCACGTGCATGGCCCGGGTTCGATCCTCAGCACCACGTAAACATAAAAATGCATTGTATTGTGTACAACTAAAGCAAATAAATAAATATTTTTTTAAAAAATATACCACTCACATGGACTACGGAAGCAAGCAGGGGTTTCCATCCTCATATCAAACAAAGTAGATTCAAGCCAAAGGTAATCAAAAGAGATAAGGAAGGCCATTTTATACTACTTAAGGGAATCATACATCAACAATAAATAACTGTCATAAATATATATGCCCCAAATAACGGAGCATCCACATTCATCAAACAAACCCTTCTCAAGTTCAAGAACCAAATAGACCACAACACGATGATTCTAGGTGACTTTAACACACTGCTTTCACCATGAATAGATCTTCCAAACAAAAGCTAAACAAAGAAACTGTAGAACTCAATAATACAATCAATAGCTTAAATATAACTGATTATATAGAGAGTATATTATCCATCAACGAGTCAGTACACTTTCTTCTCAGCAGCACATGGATCATTCTCTAAAATAGATCATATATTAATGCCATAAAGCAACTCTAAGCAAATATAAAAAAGCAGAGATACTACCCTGCATACTATCAGATCATAATGGAATGAAACTAGAAATCCATGATAAAAAAAAGAAACAAAACCTACTCCAACACCTGGAGACTAAATAATATGCTATTGAATGATCAATGGCTTGCAGAAGACATCAAAAAGGAGATTAAAAAATTCTTACAGGTAAATGAGAACACCGATACAACATATCGAAATCTCTGGGACACTATGAAGGTAGTACTAAGAGGAAAATTCATTGCATGGAGTTCATTCCTTCAAAGAAGAAAAGGTCAACAAATAAATGAATTAACATTACACCTCAAAGCCCTAGAAAAAGAACAACAAATTAACCCCAAAAGCAGTAGAAGACAGGAAATAATTAAAATCAGAGCCAAAATCAATGAAATTGAAACAAAAAGCACAATTGAAAAAACCGACAGAACCAAAAGTTGGTTCTTTGAAAAAATAAATAAAATTGATAAACCATTAGCTATGCTAACTAAGAAAAGGAGAGAAAAAGCTCAAATTACCAATATATGTGACCAAAAAGGAAATATCATGGACACTACAGAAATACAGAAGTAGAAATTATTTTTGAAAATCTATACTCCAACAAAATAGAAAATAATGAAGACATCACAAATTTCTAGAAATATATGATATGCCCAAACTAAATCAGGATGACATACACAACTTAAATAGATAAATTTCAAGCAAAGAAATAGAGGATGCCAACAAAACCTACCAACCAAGAAAAGCCCAGGTCCAGATGGATACACAACCGAGTTCTACAAGACCTTTAAAAAAGAACTAACACCAATACTTCTCAAACTATTCCATGAAACGGAAAAAGAGGGAACCCTTCCAGACTCATTCTATGAGGCCAATATCACCCTCATTCCAAAACCAGGCAGAGATAAATCAAAGAAAGAAAACTTCAGACCAATATCACTAATGAATATAGATGCAAAAATCCTCAATAAAATTCTGGGCAAATCAAATAAAAAAACAAATCGAAAAAATAGTACATCACAATCAAGTGGGGTTCACTCCAGGAATGCAAGGGTGGTTCAACATAAGGAAATCAATAAATGTTATTCACCACATCAACACACTCAAAGATAAAAATCATATAATCGTTTCAATTGACACAGAGAAAGCAATTGACAAGATACAAACACCCCTTCATGTTCAAAATGATAGAAAAAATAGGGATAACAGAAACATACATCAACATTGTAAAGGCCATCTATGCTAAGCCCCAGGCCAACATCATCCTAAATGGAGAAAAGCTGAAAGCATTCCCTCTAAAAACTGGAACAAGACAGGGATATCCACTTTTGCCACTATTATTTAACATAGTTCTTGAAACCCTAGCCAATGCAATTAGACAGACGAAAGAAATAAAAGGAATATGAATAGGAAAAGAAGAACTCAAACTATCACTATTTGCAGACGATATGATTCTATACATAGAGGATCCAAAAAACTCCACCAGAAATCTTCTAGATCTAATAAATGAATTCAGCAAAGTGGCTGGATATAAAATCAATACCCATAAATCTAAGGCATTTCTGTATATCAGGAACAAATCCCCAGAAAGAGAAACTAGGAAATCCACCCCATTTACTATAACATCAATAAATAAATAAATAAATAAATAAATAAAATACTTGTGAATCAACCTAACAAAAGAAGTGAAAGATCTGTACACTGAAAACTACAACACACTAAAGAAAAAAATTGAAGAAGATCTTAGAAGATGGAAAGATTTACCTTGTTCATGGATAGGTAGAACTAATATTGTCAAAATGACTATTCTACCAAAAACACTATACAATTTCAATGCAATTCCAATCCCAGTATCATTCCTCATAGAAATAGAAAAAGAAATAATGGAATTCATCTGGAAAAATAAGAGACCCATAATAGCCAAAGCAATTCTTAGCAAGAAGAATGAAGCTGGTGGCATTACTGTTCCAAACCTTAAATTGTATTACAAAGCAATAGTAACTAAAACAGCATGGTATTGGAACCAAAATAGACCAGTAGACCAATGGTACAGAATAGAAGACACAGAGACTAACCCACACATCTACAGTTATCTTATATTATACAAAGGTGCCAAAAACATACATTGGAGAAAAGACAGCCTCTTCAACAAATGGTGTTGGGAAAACTGGAAATCCTTATGTAATAAAATGAAATTAAACCTCTATCTCTCTCCATGCACAAAACTCAACTCAAAATGAATCAAGGACCTAGGAATTAAACCAGAGACCTTGCACCTAATAGAGGAAAAAGTAGGCCCAAATCTCCAACATGTTGGATTAGGCCCCAACTTCCTCAATAAGACCCCTATAGCGTAAGAACTAAAACCAAATATTAATAAATGGGATGGATTCAAACTAAAAAGCTTCTTCTCAGCAAAAGAAACAATCAGTGAGGTGAACAGAGAACCTACAGAATGGGAGCAAATCTTTACCACATGCACATCAGTCAGAACATTAACTTCAAGGACATATAAATCTCTCAAAAACCTTTACACCAACAAAACAAACAACCCAATCAATAAATGGGCTAAGAAACTGAACAGACACTTCTCAGAGAAGATATACAATCAATCAACAGATATATGAAAAATGTTCAACATATCTAGCGATTAGAGAAATGCAAATCAAGTCAGAATGGCAGCTATCAAAAACACAAAAAAGCTGGGTGTGGTGGTGCATGCCTGTAATCCCAGCACTTGGGAGGCTGAGGCAGCAGGATCACAAGTTCAAAACCAGCCTCAGCTATGGCGAGGCACTTAGCAACTCAGTGAGACCCTGTCTCTAATAAAATACAAAAAAGGGCTGGGGATGTAGCCCAGTGGTTGAGTGCCCTGAGTTCAATCCCTGGTACCACAAAAAAAAAAAAAAAAAAACCAATAAATGCTGTCGAGGATGTGGGGTAAAGGGCACACTCTTACATTGCTGGTGGGGCTGCAAATTGGTGCAGCCAATTTGGAAAGCAATATGGAGATTCCTAGGAAAACTTGGAATGGAACCACCATTTGACCCAGCTATCCCACTCCTTGGTCTATATCCAAAGGACTTAAAAATAGCATACTACAGGGGACACAGCCACATCAATGTTCGTAGCAGCACAATTCACAATAGCTAGATTGTAGAAACAACCCTGATGCCCATCAATAGATGAATGGATAGGGAAACTTTGGTATATATACACAATGGAACATTACTCTGCACTGGAAGAGAATAAAATCATGGCATTTGCAGGTAAATGGATGGAGTTGGAAAAAATAATGCTAAGTGAAGTCAGCCAATTCCAGAAAACCAAAGGTCGATTAATTCCTTTGCTAGGATGATACTGAATTATAGTGGCCAGGGAGGGGATATGAGAGGAATGAAGGAATGTTAAATAGAAAAAAGGCGGGGAGGGAAAGGGGCAAGGGGATAGAAACAATGGCAGAAGGAGTTTGACATCAATATACTGAGTGTATGTATAAAAACTCAAATGGGGGCTGGGATTGTGGCTCAGCGGTAGAGCGCTCACCTCGCACGTTCACGGCCCGGGTTCGATCCTCAGCACCACGTAAACATAAATGCATTTCCATTGTGTACAACTAAAGCAAATAAATAAATATTTTTTAAAAAAACTCAAATGGTATGAAAATATTTTGTGTAAAACCAATGACTTGGAAAAACTGTGCTCTTTATATGTAATATGAAAGGAATTGCACTCTAAAAGCATGTATAACAAATTA
Source organism: Tamias sibiricus (assembly GCA_025594165.1). Classification (NCBI taxonomy): domain Eukaryota; kingdom Metazoa; phylum Chordata; class Mammalia; order Rodentia; family Sciuridae; genus Tamias; species Tamias sibiricus. Next base: position 95,592,579 of record CM046663.1, read on the forward strand.
AATTAATTAAATAAAAAAAAAATAAAAAGAGAGAGAGAGAGAGAGAGAGACACTATCATGCTAAGCAAAATATGCTAATCCCAAAAAAAACCTATGGTCAAATTTTTCTCTGATATGTGGATGCTAATTCACAATGGGGACAGGTGCTATGGAAAAATAGTTACTTTAGATTAAATTAGGTAGAGGGGAGTGAAGACCACGGAGGGGATATGGGGATAGGAGGTATAATGAAACAGACATCATTACCTTATGCACATACAAGAATACATGACCAATGAGATTCTACAACATGTACAATCAGAAAAATGAGAAATTATACCCCATTTATGTATAATATATCAAAATGCATTCTATTGTCATGTATAATTAATTATGACAAAAAATTAATTAAAAATAAAAAATTCTGCATCCACTAAGTACACAAAATATTGAAACTGAAATATTCTATAACAATACAAAAAAGAAACCATTTCCTATAAAAGTTATTACAAAAATTATACAACTTCCTATAGCACTACATGAACCAGCAGCCTTTGTTCAAAAGCTATTGAAAATCTTTAGTACAGAATGTACGCATTCAGAAATACATTATGACCAACTACTGTGACCCAGGTAGTGTTCTAGACCCTTGGAAATAATGAGTGTGAACAAAATAAATACCTCTGCTCTTGCAGAGCTTAAGAAAACAGTATAGGAGACTGTCGATCTTCCTTGGTTGTCTCAGAGCCCACAGTGCATGTATGTGTTCAAGAGACATTTGGCATAGTTTTAAAACTGAAAATAATATTTACTGACGAAATATCCAATTTGGTTCAGAGTCCTTGGTGGTGTGGTTCTTTTCATCTTTACTATCTGTGTTCTCACACACAGCAAAAGAATCTCAGTCTCAGCAAAGTTTACAGAGACAGCACCCAAAATCAAACAGACGAAACAAATGGCAACATTGTAACAGCCCTGCCAAATGAAATTATATGTCTGGCTTAAAACACGCGCGCGCGCACACACACACACACACACACACACACACAGAAAGAGAGAGACAGAGAGACACAGAGAGAGTAAATAATACCAACAAACAGAACAAAGACCCTTTGTTCTGTCTTCTATGCATTTTTCAATTCTATGAGAAGCTAAAGATCTTCTCAGAATGAGTTTCAGCAAAAAGAATTGAAGTAGCTTCTACAAACAACACTTACTCTAGAAAACAGTAATAGAGCTTGAATCTATACCCAAACTGTGAACTAAACTGTCTTTCTCAAAAATTTCCAAAGCCATGATTCAAAAATTCATGATTTAAAATTAAATGGGCAATACTACATCCATTAAAAAGATGATTTTTACATCAAAAGGAAAATGATATCATTAAAAATGCTACAATATACACATTCAAACATTTATTTGCTTAAAAATACTTTCCACAATTTTGAGGAACAATTTCATTAGAAACAATGTACATCCTTGAAGATATAAACAGCTAAACTTCTCAGATTGAATACCTCTATAAGGAGAACAACTCAAGTTCTGTACATATTTGTTCCAGAAGGCCAAAAACAGCATCCCTAAAATCAGTGAGAAACCTCAGCATTGCTGACAGAGCACTTTTCCTACCTGAAGCTTCATTTTCCAGCAGGAATACATTGGTGTATCCTCAGTGCAGCTCTCCCTTGAAGCATGGTGCCTGTGCTCCACACTGTGTAGGCTCTGCCTACATAGCCGCTTTAGCCCTACAACAGTCAGCAAAAGTACATCCTCACAGCCTCTGGACTCAAAGACCTCAGTGTAACTAATGCTCCTGTGATCAAACTGTACTAACTACTTCCTCTGACCGATTTCCAAGGAACCAGGCAGTGAATGAATAATTCATGACTAGTCCATTCCAGCAACCAATTTCACTACTGCCTTATGATCTCCCTGTAGCAATATGCAATGTAAAGATCCTAAACCATACTTGCTGGCATGCAAGGAATGGAAGTTCAGTTTTCCAGTAAATGACAGTAAATGTTACTAGATCTGTTTGCTCTTCTGGTATGCTAACCTATCACCCAGACTTACTTGAGAGACTTTTTTAAAAAAGTAGAAAAAGTAAATAATTAACCACAGATGTCTGAAAGAACAAAAAATATATATATTTTTTCTCCCTTTTTCTCTATAAACCTGTCTTACAGGGTTCTGGCTGTAGGAAAAGCAGCACAGTGCTTTCCCAGTGATGAGCAGGCCAGTATTTATATTTAGCAAAAGATCAGCTACTGCAAACCAAAGAAAATCACCAAGGGCTGGGGGAAGGGAGCTTTGAGTACCAATGCCAGGAAATAAACTGCTTCAAAGGGGAATTTTTCCTGGTCACAGGCTATAAATAAACCTTTCATCTCATTGGTATTCTTCTAGGAATCAGATGAACATTCATTTCCCTCAATCTGTCAATGCTTACACATTTCCAAATGCATCATGTCTGAAGCAGTCAATTCTCTGCAACTAAAAACACAATTCCAAGAGGAACTTGAACCAAAGACAGGAAGACCCATACTCCTACCATTGTGTCACTGCCTCTGGAAGTCCAATCACCTATAATGTTCTCCACCTGTTTCCTGCATCCCTCATTTTTACCTAACTACTTAATTCTTTATTTTTCTTCTGCACTTACAAGAAATGCCTCAAGCTTTGGCTCTCTCAGGAAGTTAATTTTTTCAGTCATAAGTATTCTGGTTTAGGTGACAAGGTTCCTTTCATCTCTCACTCAAGGGATGGGTGGGTGGGTAGTCAGCCTTTAGAGGAAAAGGAATGACTGCAAAGGAAGAGGAGACCTACCTGGGCTAGACATGGACTCTCCTAAGGCACTGAGAAATGTAGGGGCAAGGAAGGGGTGATAACTTTTCCTCACCCCTCATACAGGTCATGGATAACACCCTTGCAATGAAAGACAGATTAATCCCCAACACAGCAGAGGCTGCCTGCAGCCCTGCCCCAGCTAAGCTGGTTCCCTTTTCCCTTTACCACACTTCATGACTTACCCCTCCCATCCACCTCACCTGCACAAAGAGTGCCACACCAGCTCACAGTTCATAATGTAGCTGGAGAGGGAAGAGTCCCCCTAGACCACACAGGTAGCACACACAGAAAGGCTAGACAGAAGCATGAGCCAAGGAGAAGAGATGGTAAGACCCGTGTACACATGGCAGGATAGAGAAAGGCACAGTATGTGAGAAAGATGAAAGCTGAGTTTATTCTAGAAGAAGAGATTTCCCTTTGTTTTAGTCAGCTTTTTCACTGCTGTGACCAAATGACCGATGAGAAAAATTTTACAAGAGGGAAAGTTTATTTGGGGGCTCATAGTTTCAGAGGTCTCAGTCCATACAGAGCCAGATCCATTCCTTGGGGCTGAAGGTGATGCAGAACATTATAAGCTAAATAAGCCTCCTCTCTTTATAAACTAATTAACTTGAATTGAATATTTCCTTTATTCTGTATTTCTTTTCATTATAAAATATTCAGTCCTGGGGTGTTCTGTTATAGCAACAGAAAATGGACTACAACAAATAATCTCTTGAGGCCCTTACAGGTAAGGTAGATGGAAGACTTAAGAAGCCATGAAAATGATCTCACAGATGGTAATGCCTAACTAGACAGTAATCTGGAACAGGTATATTTTAAAGATGTATATTAGATTCTAAAGATGCAAAAACAGAAGATAGATTAGTAGAATTAAAGAAGGGTACGAGGGTTGGGGGAGAAAAGGGAGTTACTAGGGAATTAAACTGACCAAATTGTTATGTATACATATGAATATACAATAAATCCTATTGTAACATATAATTATAATGCACCAATAAAAAACAAAAATTTTAAAATCCCATTAACATTATCTACTGAAAATTCTCACAACAGCCAGGCATGGCAGAGCATGCCTGTAATCCCAGCAACTTGGGAGGCTGAGGCAGAAGGAACAAAAGTTTGAGGCCAACCTCAACAACTTAGCAAGACCTTGTCTCAAAATTTTAAAAAAGTTGGGGGGAGGGGTTAGGGATATAGCTCAGTGGTAAATAGGTGCTAGGTTCAATCCCCAGTACCACCAAAAATAATAATAATTCTCACACTAAAAAAAGATACAAATATAACCACCAAATCAAGTTTCCCAATGCAGACCACAGTTTCAAAAGCAATGGATCAATATCTATAAAATTGCCGGGCACGGTGGTGTATACCTGTAATCCCAGCACTTGGGAGGCTGAGGCAGGAAAATCACGAGTTCAAAGCCAGCCTCAGCAATGGCGAGGCACTTAGCAACTCAGTGAGACCCTGTCTCTAAATAAAATACAAAAAAGGGCTGGGAATGTGGCCCAGTGGTCAAGTGCCCCTTAGTTCAATCCCCAGCACCCCCCCAAAAAAATCCTAAAAGTAAATAACTTCTCCAAGAAAGTGACAGTAACAGAAATCTTTTTGTGGACTATAAAATATTCTTCTTATTCATCAACCATACTGACTATTATGTAAAAGTCCATTAATTCTTCTCTCCACAAAAGAATTAATAGTCAGGCTTATCCAATGGGTGCTACAGAAAAAATCATGCATAAATTCACCTTTGAGATAACATGAAACATATAGGATAAATTTCACCTTTGCAGTTCTGAGAACAGTGAAGATAAGATGGAAACTTTGGGGGTCTTGCAAGATCCTGTATTAACTGCTATTCTCACTGCCTGCAGCTACACAGTGGCACCATGATTTCCAGCACTGTCAGGCTGCCACTAGGTTCAAACTACTCCCCTCATTAAGAAGGAACAGGAGAGTTTCTCTATATTCCCAATACCAATCAAAATCCCAATTCTATGAATACAACAAGTCAGTGCTATGTATTTAAACCTTTAAAACCATACTAAGAAATAGATCAAAATTCAGTAAGCATTTATTGACTATCCACTTAACAATGAAATCTAAAGTAGGGTATATATCAAAAAGAATCTCCCTTCTTGACTAAAATATTGGATATCTTCCTTTCTGTGTTCCACACCAAGTATGTCTATCTTTCTCATATGCATGGACTTTCATATATACTGCTATGGACTAAATGTTTATCTCACCCCCCCTCCAAATTCCTGTTAGAATTCTAATCTCCAATGGGATGGTATTCGGAAATTATGCATCTGGGAAAAATTAGGCCCTGAGGATGGGGCCTCATGATGAGATTAGTGCTCTTCTGTGAAGAAACATGAAAGAGCTCCCCCTCTTTCCTCTCAACATATGAGGACATCACAGGAAGGCAACTGTTCACAAGTCAGGAAGTAGGAACCCTGATCTCAGACTTCCAGACTCCAGAACTGTGAGAAATACATGTTCATTATTTAAGCCATTCAGACTATGTTATTTTGTTACAGCAGCCAGAGCAGACTAAGAGGCATACCAAGAAATTACAGCCATCTATTGTCTAAATTCAACCTACAATAAAAAGGAAATTGGCAGTCTCAACTTGGTATAGGCAAGCACCTTATAGGAAAATTTAATTATATTTAAAAATCTATTTGGGTTAAAGAAGGGTTATAAGAAAAGATTATTAATTTATTTTATTTTTTTTATTTGCTTTTAGTTGTACACATGTGTTTTATTTGTATGTGGTGCTGAGGATCGAACCCGGGTCGCCCACGTGCCAGGCGAGCACTCTACTGCTGAGCCACAATCCCAGCCCAAGATTATTAATTTAAATAAATCTTCCACTTATAGAATATGGGAAAGACATTTGGGGGTCTTCTTTCATCCCTAGCAAGTGAAAAATAGTCCTACATCTAACAATTATCTAACTTACCACTACCTTCACAGCTGGTGTTTCAACCAATGCTGGTCACACTTTTCCCAAGAGCTCAGCTAAACAAAAAGGGTGTGGGAAAACAAAAACTAAGAGTACAGACAGCTATTTTAATTTATAGGAATTTTCATTTCCATTTTGAAGTCCATGTACTTCAAAAGAGCTAGGATATGATAGATTTGTTTTTTGGTTTTGGGTTTTTTTTGTGGAATAATGGAAATAATGGTGTCCAATCAACTACAATGATTTCAAATTGAATGACGCTTATTAATTTTTATCTTAGTCTTGGGTAAAGTTAGTTTAACTATAAAATAGAAATTCTACAAGAACTAATTGGCATATGTTTATACAGCATGTTGCAAAAGCAACAGAGAAAGGAGGAAGTCATCCTTGATTTTTCCCTGTCCCTCCCCACATATATTCACCAAGTCCAATTAAGTAATAAACTAAATACCTCCATTACCCAATCCCAGATGATGTTACCATCATCTTTTTCCCTAGGCCAAGGATCTTCATGGATTGGCCTGTCTTCAAAATACAACATCCACCTGTTTTTGTAAACAACCTTTTACTGGAACAGAGTCAGGTCCATACATTGACATATTGTCTTAAGTGTTTTCATATCACAATTGTAAAGTTAGTGGGTGTGACTGGCCCACAAAGTCTAAAATACAATCAGGCACCACATAATAATGTTTCGGTTATGCTGCTTAGTGACTCCTTCCTTGGCTCTCTTAGTTATATAAGTACACTCCATGATGTTTGCAAAATGATAAAATCACCTTATAGCTTATTTTTTTCAGAATGTATCACCATAATTTTTTAAAAAAACTTTTATTGGTGCATTATAATTATACATAATAATGGGATTCGTTGTGATATACTCATACATGCATATCACATATCCATTAATAAGCAACATGTAACTTTAATTATTATCTGGCCTTGTACAGAAAAAATATGCCAAACCTAGACTAATAAGCTATTAAATGATCCTCTGCTCTCCCCAGAACTTACTGAATTCATTCTACAAACTGCAGTCTCAGTGAAACTTTTAAGAACAAAAATCTGATCATTCAATTCTTTGTACAGATAAATCCAAACTCCTTAAGGTAGCTTTCTGCTGATCTTTCCAGCTTCTTATATTGCCACTAACCAATCTGACCTTTGTGCTCAAGTTATTTTATTGTAATCTCTTCAAATTCACGTTGCTCTAATCTTCAGGTATTTGGCATGTAGCATTTCCCCAACCTGGGATACTGTGACTTCTCCCTTTCTCCTAACTCCCAATCATTGTTTCAGGTCTCTGCACAAATGCCACCTTCTCCAGGAAGTCTTCCTTGACCCTATGGGCTGAGATTAGAAGTCCTAAACATCCTCCATACTGAACTTCTCAGACTCTAATGCATAGTTTATTGTCAAGCCACATCACAAGTACAAGGGCAGAGAGAGGCTCAGTGGTATTAACTATGGTACCCCTTGAAACAAGTAAAGTATTCCTAAATTTTTCTTCAAATAAATTTATGCTTTGCATCATGTTCTGAAAATTCAAATAACTTTGTCTTTCTTTTTTGGGGTGGGGGATACTGGGGATTGAACTCAGGGGCACTTGACCACTGAACCACATCCCTAGCCCTATTTTGTATTTTATTTGAAGACAGGGTCTCTCACTGAGTTGCTTAGCGGCTCGCTTTTCTGAGGCTGGCTTTGAATTCATGATCCTCCTGCCTCAGCCTTCAGAGCCATTGGGATTACAGGCACGCGACACTGCGCCTGACACGAACTTCATCTTAGTGATTTATTAGAAGTAATCAGGCATACATACTGAACCAACAGATAAACCATTTATAACCATTTATGAACAGAATAAGTTTACATCAAAATCTAAAAATTCAGAAACCTACAAAAAGACAATCTCTTCTAAGCATAACTATTGTGTGCTCATTAGTATATTACCTAAGGAAACCCTGATTTTAGAGCTTAAGTATTATTAAAGATCATATTTAATGAATGTTTTTTAAAAATATTTTTATTTATTTGATTTAGTTGTACACAATGCGTTTTTTATTCAATAATGTATTTTATTTGTACGTGGTGCTGAGGATCAAACCCGGGTCGCCCACGCGCTAGGCGAGTGCTCTACCGCTGAGCCACAATCCCAGCCCCTTAATGAACGTTTAATGAAAACTAAAAAAAGTTATTCTCCCATTACCTGTTCTTCCCTCTCCTTTTCTTTGGTCTTACTTCTGTAGACTCCAGCAGAAGTAGCATCCTGGGATGGAAAGGCAGAGATCTGATGCAGTGGCATGCTCATCCCAGCCTCTGATCCAGTCTCCCTCTTTATAGAAGAGAGTCTCCACTAGTAGAGTCATTTTGGGCCATGGACTTCAAGCTAAGAGGAGTGAAGAGAAACATAACTAAGCTAAAACACTTTTCTAAGAACAAGATTAGCATTTTATCTTTAATTTCACATTTTGACTTAAATAGATGAGGATAAATGTTTCATCTTCAAAAATGACAGAAAATAGCCAGGTATGGTGGAACACACCAGTAATCCCAGCAACTCAGGAGGCTGAGACAGGAGGATTACAAATTCAAGACCAGTCACAGCAAGTCAGCGAGGCCCTAAGCAGCTTAGTGAGAGCCTGTCTCAAAATAAAAAGTAAAAAGGGGTAGGGATGTGGTTCAAGGGTTAAGCGCTCCTATGTTCAATTCCTGGTATCAAAAAAAAAAAAAAAAAAAAAAAAGAAAAGAAAATGACTTTTTAGGAGGAAAATTATAACATTTCTCTAATAAAATGGGAGTACCCTGAAAGAGGATGGTGGATCAGGTACATGTATAATCAAATATTAATTATCCATTGTCTACTTAAGTTTAAGCACTTTCTTCATTTGCTATATTTTTGAAGTTAAACTTTTTTCAAAATCAAGCACTCATCCTGATAAAAGCAGTTATGTTTCCTTAAAACCGCTGCTCTTAAGCATATATAATAGTAAGACTGGAGGTTAAGAAGTCTAACATAAATTCAATATACCTATGATCCATGCTTAACCTTCCAAAAGTCTAGACTCACTAGGCCAGTTGTTGGAAAACTTTTCCTGTAATGGGCCAGATAAATATTTCAGGTATGTGGCTGAATCTGTTTCAGCTACTTAACTCTGCCTTTTAGCATTAAAACAGCTAATGTGTAAATGAAGGAGAATGGTGATGTGCTATGGTTTTTGATAGTGTGTCCCTCAAAGGTTCATGTACTAGAAACTTAGTCCCCAGTGTAATGGTATTTAGAGATGGGGCCTTAAGATATGAGGTCATTATGAGAGATTAATGCTTTCCTGAGAGAGCAAGTTAGGTTTCATCAGTTTACTCAATAGCAGGTTGTTATAAAGCAACTTTCACTGCTTCTACCCACTCTCTTGCCATGTGAAACACCTCCTATATTCCCCACCCTCTTGCCCTTCCCCCCTTTCTTATAGTCTCAACATGTGATGTCATCCACCAAGTTATGAGACGACCCTCACCAGCAAGTAATGCCAATACCATCATGCTCTTGAACATCCAGATCTGGGAGTTAATAAAACTTTCCTTTAAAAGTATCTAGGTAGCCGGGCACGGTGGTGCATGCCTGTAATCCCAGCACTTTGGGAGGCTGAGGCAGGAGGATCGCGAGTTCAAAGCCAGCCTCAGCAATGGCGAGGCACTTAGTAACTCAGTGAGACCCTGTCTCTAATAAAATACAAAAAAGGGCTGGGGATGTGATGCCCAGTGGTCAAGTGCCCCTGAGTTCAATCCCCGGTACCAAAAAAAAAAAAGTATCTAGGTATTTTATTATAGAAACACAAAACAGACTAAGATTTTATATTCCAATAAAACTTTACTTATAAAAACAAGTAGCAGGCTAGATTTGGCCCATGACCTGCAGTTTGCCAAGCACTGCTCTAAAGGGTTTCCCACAGAAGATAGGGGTCATCACAAAGACCCCCAAGAAGATGACATTCCTAAGAACCATGAAAATGCTGCCCTTAGGTAAAATAATAGTGTATGTTAAGCTGTCTTCAATGATTCCAGGCACTCATGCCTTTTTTCTGTGTTTATTTTTCCGTACATTCCCCTGAAGTGGCTAGTAATTCAATTGTGTTCTTTCTCATTCTCTCTTCTCAATGCCTCCACTGAGATCTATCAAACTTGATACACAAATACAATTAAATACAAAATATTCGTGAGGCTTAAAGTAGCAATGTTTCTCCTTTTTGAAACTTAACAAGGATAGAAGCTTTAAACCAAAAGAATTAATCTCTAACTTGAGGGATTTCATTTATTAACCATATGTTTGGGGTGAGGTGGTAGGTAGGCAGAGAAAAATAAACAACAGAACCTAACAACCCTAATGCCACATTTGACAAGCAGACATTTATATCACCTCTCCCAAAACTCTGCTCTGGACCAAAGGTGTTTATGAGGCTGGTCACACATTGACAGGGTCACTACAAAAGCAGAACAACAATAGGACTCACAAAATGGACTCCTTCACACAGCTAAAATCAACAAGCAACAGAAAGGAATAAGAAACTGGAAGGAACCAACAAATACAAGGAAATTAGGTAAAATAAAAAAATCTGTTTTTAAAAATCAAATTTTATGCCAAGCATGGTAGTACATGCCTGTAATTCCAGCTACTCACAGGCTAAAGCAAGAGGATAGCAAGTTTGAGGACACACTAGGAGATTTAGCAAGACCCTGTGTCAAAATAAAATTTTAAAAGGGCTAGGAATATATCTCAGTGGTAAAGCACTTGTGTAACCTGTGTGAGGCCCTGGGTTCAATCTCCAGTATCAAAAAAAAAAAAATTGTTTTCTAATTTTAGAACAGGTAGATAGTCTCTGATAACAAGAAGAAAATTAAGTAGGTGACACTAGTGTCCAGATATGCATAACCTACTCTACTTCAAGCCTTGATGAAGCTAGTACAGATGAAGCACCGTATCCCACAAATGATCTGAATATTTATATTTATGTACATTATACAAGAAATGTCTTACACACCAGCAGATCACAATAGTCAGTAGTAAACTGGTTTTTTTTTTTTTTTCCATCAGTAATGCATTAAAGTCCTTTGTCATGGATCATAATCATTATTGCATCACTGATACATGCCCATGACAAGCCCAGGGGAACTACTTATGCCACAGAAACACAAACGCAAGAGGGTTTAATTTTTTTTTTTTTTTTTTTTTTTTTTTTTTTTTTTTTTTTTTTGCAGTTTTTAAGGACCTTACAGCCATTTAAGCTAGTCTTCTGATATACACCCCCACCACCTCCAGGAAACAGACCTATAAGTTTGCTTGAAAAAATCCCTCTCCTGTGCCAGACATATTGAGGATAAGCCTAAGTTCATGAACAAATCACATAAAGACCATGCCATGTTTTAAGTTTTTTTAATTGTAAGGGACACAATGCCTTCCTTCCTTCCTTCCTTTATTTATTTATTTATTTATTTTATATGGTGCTGAGGATTGAACCCAGTGCCTCACATGTGCTAGGCAAGGGCTCTACACTGAACCACAACCCCAGCCTACTATGCCACTTTTTAATGTGAAGGTAACTATGAAAGCATACAGCAGTTATTAGCACTATTTTCTTTGCATAATTTCCAGATATCTATTTTATATCAATTCATCTTTAAAAGCAATGGTTAAACCTCTGTATTATGCCTAACCATCAATTCCGTTAATGCTAATGCACAGAATACAGGACACCTGAAATGCACATCCATATCTGCAAGAACTGAACTGCCAAGGCTAGTTCTTTGAGTCTGGAAATGGAAATCCTATGTTCGTGGATCAGAAGACTTTATATCGTTAAGATGGTGTTACAGTTTGAATCTGGAATGTCTCCCGAAGGCTTGCATGTTAAAGGCTTGGTCCCAGCTGATGGCAATATTAGGAGGCAGTGGAACTTTTAAGAGGCACAGACTAGTTGAAGGAAGTAGGTCAATAGGGACATGCCTTTGAAGGGTATGTTTTATCCAAATCCATTTCCTCCTCTCCCCATCTTTCTTTCTCTCCCTTTCACCTCTTTCCCTCCCCATATCCTTCCTGGTCACCATGAAATGAGCAACTTTATTCCACCACACTCTTCTGCCATGATGGGGCCAAAAGCTAAAAGGCCAAGAGGTCATGGACTGAAGCCTCCTTTTAAGTTGTTTATATCAAGTATTTTGTCATAGCAACAGAAAACTAACACAGATGGCAATTTTCCCAAAATTAATCTAAAGATTCAAAGTAATCCCTATCAAAATGTAAACTTACTTCTTTGCAGAAATTTGAAAAGCAAGTTCCAAATTTATATGGAAATTCAAAGGACTCAAAATTGCTAAAACAACCTTGAAAAAGATGAACAAAATTGGAAGATTCACACTTCTCAAGTTCAAAACTTAGTACAAATGAACAGTTATCAAGATCATGGTATTGAATAAGGATAGACATCAACAGAGCTGAGTGTGGTGGTGCACACCTATAATCCCAATCATTCAGGAGGCTCTTGCAGGAGGATTGCAAGTTCAAGACTAGCCTCAGCAAATTAATGAAGCCCTAAGGACTTAGGCAAGACCCTGTCTCAAAGACATTAAAAAAAAAAAGAGCTGGGGCTATCATTCAGTGTAAGTGACCCCTGGTTCAATCCCCAGTACCAAAACAAAACAAAACAAAACAAAAAGAATATATAGTTGGATTGACAGAATAGAATTTAGAGTCCAGGATTCATGTATCTATGGTCATCTGATTTTCAACAAAGACACTAAGGCCATTCTATGGTGAAAGAATAGTCTTTTCAACAAATAGGACTAGGACAACTGAATAGTCACATGCAGAAGAATGAATGTGTATCCCTTCCTAAAACAAAGAAAAAACAGACAAACTACACATCATCAAAAAAAATTGGGGCTTTAAAAGACACCATCAAGAAAGGGTAAATAGGGCTGGGGTTGTGGCTCAGCGGCAGAGCGCTCGCCTCCCATGTGTGCGGCCCGGTTCGATCCTCAGCACCACGTAAACATAAATGCATTGCATTGTGTACAACTAAAGTAAATAAATAAATATTTAAAAAAAAAAAAGAAAGGGTAAATAAACTGGTCCAGTAGCACACACCTATAATCCCCACACACCTATAATCCCAGTTACTGAGGAGGCTGATAGGAAGATCTCAAATTCAAGGCCAGCCTGGTCAATTAAGTGATACCCTGTCTCAAAATTTTAACAAAAGGATGGGAGTGAGAGTGGGGCATAGATATGGCTCAGTGATAAAGCACCCAAGTTCAATCACTAGTACTGAAAAGAAAAGAAAAAAAAAACAGCGAAAAAATTTCTGGATGTGGTATGCATAACACAATTCCAGCTATTTGGGAGGCTAAGGCAGGAGGATCACAAGTTCAAGGCCAGCCTGAGCAACTTAGTGAGACCCTGTTTCAAAAAACATTTTTTAATAAAGGGCCAGGGACAGCTCAGCTCAGCTGCAGAGTGCTTGCCTAGCATGTGCAAAACCCCTAGGTTCAATTCCTAGTAACACCAAAAAAAAGTAAAAAGTAAAAAGATAATCCACGAAATAGAAGAAAGTTTTTGTAAGTCCTGTATCTAGTTAAATGATTTGTATTCAGGATATGTTTTTTAAAAAACTCTCTCACAATTAAATTTTAAAAAGACAAACCAATGAAAAATGGTTACTCAAAATCTTTAGCCATCAGAAAAATGTGTAAAGCAAACCATGAAATATCATTTTAATTATGTCCTTACTTAAAGACACTGCTGGTCGACATATATGCAGCTGCTTTGGAAAACAGTGTGATCCTTTCTCAAAATGTTAAACATGTTACCATATGACCCACCAATTCCACTCCTCAGGCATACACACCCAAAAGAAATAAAAAAATATTTGCCCCATTTATGAAAACTGCCCCAAAACTTGTTTTTGTATTCTCCATTCAATAGAATCATTCAATAATAAGAAGAAATAGAGTACTGACACATGAAATATGGATGAACTTTGAAAAAATGTCATTTTAAGTGAAAAGAATCTAGTCACAAAACACCATATGATGACATTTGTATGAATGTGCAGAGTAGATAAATCCACAGAGACAAAAAGTAGATAGCTGATTCACAAGGACTGGGGTGGAAATGGACAAATGATAGGACGTAATGGCTAAAAGGGTTTCCTTTTTAAAGCAAAGAAAATGTTCTAAAAATGACAATAGTGATGGTTACATAGCTCTTGTATACTAAGAGTCATAAGATTACACACTTTAAATCAGTGAATTGTAATGGGCATAAACTATATCTCAATAAAATTATTTTAAAAAGCATGTAGAAACAATTAAAGTGGTCTGAGAAATGTTTATTTTCCCTTTGTCCTTTCCCTAATAATTTATCCAGATAACATGGAGATGCCCATTGCTTCCCTATCTCTCAATCTTCCACTTTTGAGAAAGGCAACAGAAAGAGTACAAAATCAGCAAACAAAAACTAATGTTCAAGTCCTAGCACTAAACTGTGAGAGGTTAGGCAACCTGACGAATTTCTAAATTCTTACTTCCCATCTGTAAAAGACAAGGGTAATAATCTCTATTCAATTCACAGGATTGCTGTGAAGATCAAATAAGATTGTGGCCATGTGCACAAACATAACAGTTCTCTTTAGCACATGTACCAATAAGGTTTTCCAGGCATTTACAGTAATTTTCTCTCACTGCATCACAAAGGTCTATTTGATTGCTTTGTCTTATATAGTACTATCTTCTCTTCCTCCTATGCTTCAGTGTAATACAAGATTTCCATAACTGGGACCTTAAACCCTTCCTGACATTTATTTAGGACCTCTAGGCAACTTGACTCTGAGGAAAAGCAAGGATGACAAATCTATCCTTCCCAGGAGTAATAGGATAGCCTAATGAAGAAGATAACCAGCAAGGGTTACAATTGAACTTTTTTTTTTCTATTTGCTTTCCAGATGGTCAAAATGAATGAAAGATCTGCCCATTCCAATAATAATGTTGCAGACAAATACAGATGATGAAGTGAAGCCAGTAGAAGACAAAGATTGCCATTGCAGACTCCCTGAGGAAAAACCACCCCAAAAGGGTCTGCCTTCCTCCCAGCATACTTGCTTGCAAGATACCAGGTTCCAGCAGCACCCTGCTCTGTCCGCTAAGTCCTGGCTGAACATTACAAGATATGGATGCAAAAAAGAGCAGAGGGTAAAAGGGAGATACACCAATATTCACATACCTACAGGAAATCAAAGGTTATGCTCAAAAATAGATCAGAAGTTACCATCACACTCATGACACCTGAATAGACAGAAATAAAATTTGTTTTCCAGGAAAAATCTTCAGTTGTCAGTCATTTATGTCATTAGATGCTACAAACAAATGATAAAATCCAACATCAATATGGAATTTCACAAAGTAGCAATGGAGAACCTCTAATAACAATGGAGAACCTCTAATAACTTAAAAAAAATCTATCTCAAACCAAAATTTAACATATACAGCAAAACTCTTAGAGACATTCTAGGCAGATGCTAAGGCACAGGTCTATAATCCAAGCTATTTAGAAGTCTGAGGCAGGAGGATCTCAAGTTCAAGGCCAGCCTGAGCAACTTAGCAAGACTCTATCTCAAAACATAAAATAAAGGCTGTGGATGTAGCTCAACCATAGACTGTGTACAAAGCCTAACATGTGGGTTTAATCCCCAGAACTGAAAACAAAACTTTTAGAGACATTTGAATTAAAATGAAATGCAAAATAAGCACATTATCACTGCTGTTTGTAATCATGTGGTTTAAATTTTTTCTGCAAATGTACAAAAACACTTAAAAATATCCCAGCAGCTCGGGAGGCTGAGGCAGGAGGATGGCAAGTTCAGCAACTTAGCAAGACGCTGTCTCAAAATAAAATGTAAAAAGTGCTGGGGATGTTGAGCCCCTGGGTTCAATCCCTGATACAAATAAATAAATAAAGGGCTTGGGAGTATAGCTCAGTGGCAGACTGTTTGCCTAGCATGCCTAAGGCCCTAGGTCCAATCCCCAGCATGGGAAAATTTAGAGAATTTCATAGTACAACGGAAAGGCTGAAGTCCAAAGAAATTTTATAAGAATTATTGGTATCAGTTAAAGTTATGACTATTTTTATAAAATCAGCAGTGTACTCCAACGGAAGAAAAAATATACATACATATATATATACACACACATATATGTGAACATATATGTGTGTATGCATATGTATATATACTATGTATGTGCGTATATATATAGTGTAAAAATGTCACTAACACTGTACACCAATGGAACAAAAAAAAGCATAAGAAGTAAATGATATACTTTATATACTAACAGTGATATGTAAAAGGTGCTCTTTATGTGCATTACAAATTGTAAAGCATGCTACTGTTATATATACAACATTGAATAAAAAAAAAAATTTAAGAACTAGTCAGACATAATGTCTTATGCCTATAATCCCAGCAGCTCGGAATGTGGGGCAGACGGATCACAAGTTTAAAGTCAGCATCAGCAACTTAGCAAGGCCCTAAGCAACTCAAGTGAGACCCTGTCCCTAAATAAAATACAAATAAGGACTGGGGGTGTGGCTCAGTGGTTGAGTGCCCCTGGGTTCAATCCCCAATATCAAAAAAGTAAACTAAACTAAACTAAAATAAAATAAAATAAAGAACTTTTCGTGAAAAAAAATAATGATTTATAGTATTTTTTAATACCATAATAAGGCTGGGGTTGTGGCTCAGTGGTGAGGTGCTGGCCTAGCACATTGTGTACAACTAAAGCAAAATAAATAAATAAATATTTTTTAAAATAAATAAATAAATAAAAATGCCATAATAAAGATGTGCTAGCTGGGCGCGGTGCCGCACGCCTGTAATCCCAGCACTTAGGGAGGCTGAGGCAGGAGGATCGAGAGTTCAAAGCCAGCCTCAGCAATGGCAAGGCACTTAGCAACTCAGTGAGACCCTGTCTCTAAATAAAATACAAAAAAGGGCTGGGGATGTGGCCCTGTGGGCCAGTGCCCCTGAGTTCAATCCCTGGTTGTTGGGACTTTCCCGACGCTGTCTGCCAAGGGGATGGGTTCTGGTTGCTTACCACGCCCTTTGGAGGACCGGGGCTAAGCAAGGGGGGGTGTGGCTATGACGTATCGTGAGCTGGTCAAGGATTGGTTATTTTTAGGCCTATACAAGTGCAGTTCACTGTTCAATAAATTTGAGTTTTTGGCATTGCTTTCTACCAAAACTCCCCGGGTGTGGCGTGGCGTCCGTCAATCAGGTGGGGATAAAGACACTCGGCGACTTTTGCCCGCTAAGCCTATCTTTGCCAGGTAAGCTACTTTAACTCTTTCTGCTGGCAGAAATAACCCCCTTTTAGGGCCCAAAAAGGGGGGTA
The DNA here is from genome assembly GCA_025594165.1 of Tamias sibiricus. Classification (NCBI taxonomy): domain Eukaryota; kingdom Metazoa; phylum Chordata; class Mammalia; order Rodentia; family Sciuridae; genus Tamias; species Tamias sibiricus. The sequence continues at coordinate 95,609,815 of CM046663.1, forward strand.
GCTTTAGACCTCGGCCCCATTAATAAGTAACACAGCAGTCACGGCAGTTGGCGCCCGAACAGGACAAAAAACAAAAGAAAATTATCGATAGGCTTAGCACGGTTAGAGATGCAGCGTCTCTCTGGCAAAAGTATTCTCTAATATGGGGCAAGCTTTAATATTTAAGAAATCTCAGGACCCAGCCCTCGAGGCATGGCGGTGTATTTTAAGAAAGCAAGGTCTCCAGATTTCTGATGTTCAAGCTGAAAAAATTTGGAGCTCATTAATACCGGTGGCTCCCTGGCTCCCGAAGGCTGATTATAATTCATGGAAGACATGGCACCGTGCGGAACAGATTTTAAGAGAGAGAGAAAATGAATATGGGGAAATTCCACCTCCGGGAGTTTATCCAGCTTTATCCGCCCTAAAAGCATACTCTCATGCAAACAATAAAAGAATCTACAGAGGCCACAGATCAGGCACCTCAAATTATAAGAATTGAAGTAACGGAGCAGGCCCTACAAGAAAACAAAATATCTGAATCTAATCTCTCCCAGTCCAGAGAATTAAACAGCCCCTCCCGGTCCGCGGATTTGGAGAAGCCTAACCACTCCCTAGAAGTAGAGAAAACCCGCTCCGCAGAATTAGGAAAAACTAGCAATCAGGAACCTACAGCTTCTCCCTTAGACAGCTTAAAAAAATTCCCTGAGGACAAAGGCCATAGGCCACATGGCTCACCACCCTGTGAGCGGGATCTGCCATTTTATGAGCCCACCCCTTCCAGGCCTTCTGCACCACCGCTTTTCCAAGAGGCGCCAATTCCACAACAGCTGCTAGCGCCCCCTGGTGGGCTTTCACCTGTAATGGCGTTTCCAGTTAATTTAAGTCCAGGAGGAAATAGGCCGAATATTTGGTACCCCTGGGAAACTCAAGAGTTAAAAGAGTTAAAAAAAAAGTGGTGTCGGAAGACGGTCCCAACTCTCCATGGGCAGAATGTATTTCATCAAGTCTGGCACATCAAGCCTGCATGACAAAAGATTGGAACGATTTAACCAAAGCCGTGCTTCCAGGACCTTTATTTATAAAGTGGTGTGCATATTTTACTGATGAATGCCATATGCAGGCAGAGAGGAACCGATCTATGAATCCTCCCATACCAATAACCTTTGGGATGCTGGCAGGAGTTAATGACCAATATGCCACGGGCATTCAACAGGCAGCAATACCAGCCCCTTACCGAGAGCAGGTGCGAGCTTTAGGGCTGGCAGCATGGAAAAAGCTAGAGGAAGGCCCTACAGAGCCTCCTATAGCTGGAACCACTCAAAAAGCTAATGAGGATCTGGCCACATTTATTGAGAGAGTGGAAAAGAGCCTTCAAAGGAAATTTCCACCTGGTACGATGAGGGATGAATTTGCAAAAATGCTGGTTTGGAAAGGGATGACCACAGATCACAAGCTGGCCTGTGCCGGTTTAAAGGATAGATCTATGGGGAGATGGATTATTGCCACCAAAGATGTGGGTTCTCAAACTCATCAATCTCAAGTCTTAACCACCGCCCTTAATGCCCATACTGAGGTATTAGCAACAGTTTTAAATGGAAAAGGGACCTGTTTTTTAAGTGTGGACGACAGGTCCATTTTAAAAAAGACTGCCCCAATGGCCCTGGTCGGCCCCCAGAATGCTCCCCTGGCCAGACTCAGAGTCCAGCTGCCCCTAGAACACTTTGTCCTAGATGTAAAAGAGGATATCATTGGAGAAAAGATTGCAGATCTAAAATTGATATTCAGGGGCAACCTTTAAACTCCTAAAGAGGCATCCTCCAGCCCCATTACACCAAGGAGGTTCCCCTGCTCACAGTCCCCCTAAGGTCCATTGGACAGTTCCTATTGTTCCAGGGATTAGACCAAAGATGGATATTTATATATCAGGAAAGAAATTTCATTGTCTAATTGATACTGGGGCAGATCGTACTATACTAAGGAAGGAAGAGATTCCACCTCAATGTGGGAACTAATTCCAGGGCCCCAATTACTCGGGGTAGGTGGAAACACTCATTCAGAAGAAACCAGAGATTGGCTTAGATGGAGAGACATAGACGGAAATCAAGGGGAGGTTCGCCCCCTTGTGGCCCCTGGATTAACCTCTAATTTATTAGGCCAGGACATCTTAGGAGAAGCTGAATCTTACATTACTACAACCCATAGAGAGCTTCAAAATGATATATTAATTAAAGATACGGGGGGAGAGAAACTTCCAATCATCAAATAGGGTCTCACCCCCAATCCTAAGGGCCACTGCTCCCCAAGTTCCTGCCATTCAATGTCGAGATGGCCCCCCCCAATCTGGTTCGAGCAGTGGCCCCTTCCTACTGAAAAACTAAACCATTTGAGGGCAATTGTCCAAGAACAGTTAGCCGTAGGACACATTAGACCCTCTCTTAGCCCATGGAACAGTCCTGTTTTTGTTATACAAAAGGCCACAGGGAAATGGAGGATGTTACAAGACCTCCAGAAAATTAATGATAGGATGTTCATTGTTGGCACACCTCTGCATGGCCTCCCCTGGATCCCTGCTATTTCAAGAGATTTAACCTTAATTGTTATTGATATTAAAGATTGTTATTTTTCTATTCCTCTTCATCCAGATGATTATGAAAAGTTTGCCTTTTCTATCCCTTCTAATAACTTTCAGAGGCCAGATGAGCGATATGAATGGATAGTTCTCCCTCACGGTATGGCTAACAGCCCAGCTTTTTGTCAATATTATGTTTCATGTCTCCTGTCACCATTAATGAAAAAATCGCAGCTCACCCTATATGTTTATATGGATGACATCATCCTGGGAGCTGCTGATGTCCAGCAACTGGGCTCAGCTTACCTGACCCTTCGAGAGCTCTTAGAGAAAGGAGGATTACACATATCCAATGACAAGGTCGAAACTATTCCTCCCTTCAAAATATTGGGGACAAAACTTAGCCTAGACTCAGTTTGTCCTCTCAAACCTCAACTAGTCATTCAAAAATCTTATTCCTTGGCAGAGTTACAGAAGCTATTAGGAGAGCTAAACTGGTTAAGACCATGGCTTCATATCTCTACTGAGGATTTATTACCTCTCTTTGAGTTGCTACGGAGAAAATCCCCCTCTGATGTGATTATACTAGAAGAAGGTCATCTGTCAATATTACAAAAAGTCCAAGATGCCCTCGATTCAGCCCAATTGGCTCAATACCAACCAAAGCAACCTCTATATCTGTGGATTTTCTCAGGTGCTAAGCTCCTTACAGCTGTTCTCACCCAGATGGGTAACCCCTTACAGTGGATAGATTCCTCTGTGGGAGGAGCACCTCGAGTTTATTCCCAATTAGATCAATTAGCAGATCTTATAATAAAAGGGAGAGATACATCATTGAGACATTATGGAAAAGACCCAGATATTTTAACAATTCCTTACCGTTTGTCAGACTTTGAGTGGATACAGAGAAACAACCCTAGAGTCTCCTATGCTTTAGAAGGATTTTTAGGACAAGTTGACTGTCATTATGGGTCAACCAAATGGACCTCTTCTTTTCCCAAACTGGAGTGGACTCCCCCCATTCTTTTTTCCATCAAGCCACTCCCCAAGGCAGTAAATGTCTTCACAGATGGAGGAAAAGAAGGGTCAGCAGTTGTAGTGTTTCACCCATCCTCAGGCCAAAGGACACAATACTTTGAAGCCGTTACTGGTTCTGCTCAATTTAAAGAATTATATGCTGTTGCGTTAGCCTTGACCCATGTCCAAGAGCCTATGAATCTTTTCTCAGATAGTTTATATTTAATTAACCTATTACCTACTCTAAATGCCTCATATATAAAGATAGATAATAATCCTATCACCCCTCTGATGATTCAGGTTCGATCCCTGTTAAAGGTGCATAATGAGCCTATTTTCCTCCAACATCTTAGGGGACATCAAGGCTTATCTGGGCCCCTCTCTGAGGGAAATCAGGCCGCTGACCGTTTGGCCACCACAGGTGTATTAACAGTTACAGTCCCATATCAACAAGACCTTCAGTTAGCCCAAGGTCTTCACGACCTTACTCATTTAAATTGGAGAGGACTACATCATAAATTTCCTTTAGTTCCTATAAAAGACTTAAAAAAGATTGTAAGGACATGTAAGTACTGTTTGCCCTTCTTACAGGTCCCACCTCTCCAGTCCCCTGGGGTAAATCCCAGAGGCCTACGGCCCAACGCTGTCTGGCAGACTGATGTAACCCATTATGCGCCATTTGGAAAATTAAAATATATATTTATGTCCATAGATACTTATTCACATGCTTGTTGGGCCACGGCACACTCTGGAGAAAGGGCTAAACATGCTGAAAGTCACTTTTTACAATGCTTTGCTATTCTTGGATTGCCAAAACAGGTTAAAACCGATAATGGACCCTGTTTTGTAAGCAAATCATTACAAAAGTTCTTCCAAACTTGGCATATTAAGCATACCACAGGGATCCCATATAACCCAAAAGGACAAGCCATCATAGAGAGACATAATAAAACCCTAAAGGATCAATTAATAAAACAAAATGGGGGAAGCAACCCCGATGACCAGTTAAAGACAGCTATGCTTACATTAAATAGTTTAAATTTTTCCAAACAGCAGCCTCTGTCTGTGTTTCAAAGACACTGGTCTAACCAAACGCCTTATGTAAAGGTTGAGGTCCGATGGAAAGACCCATTAACTGGATTCTGGAGAGGTCCAGATCCGTTAATAAGTGCTGGCAGAGGTTTTGGATGTGTCTTCCCAATGGGAGAACAAAACCCTATATGGGTACCTGCCAGAGATCTCAAATACTGCCAATCCGACCAAAATGACTACCCAGGAGCACAAGCTCTTGAGGGGTGATCCTTTCTTTTTTCCACAGAAATGAGAAGAAAGAAAAAACACCATGACTAATCTCCTGTCCTGTTGTGATTAAACTTCTCATCACATCCATTCCAAAATTCATCAAAAACACTGTCTTGGACTCCTTCTTTGTCAGTATCTCAACCCTCTGCAATGAGAGAAGAGGCACTGTGCCATTCCTGTGACAATTGTCTGGACTTTGTGCTAGACGGCTTCCTTGGGCCTCTGAGGGACTGTGCCATTCCTGTGACAATTGTCTGGACTTTGTGCTAGACGGCTTCCTTTGGACTCTGAGAGAAGAGCGCTATATCTGTGACAATTGTCCGGACTTTATGCTAGAGAGAAGAATGCTATTCATGTGACAATTGTCCGGACTTTATGCCAGATGGCTTCCTTTAAACTAAACTGAATGGGTGGACTTTCTCCCTTTGGTGAAATCCCTGATTGTCATTGTCTTTGTGTTCACTTTTGGACCCTATATAACTAACCAGATTGATACAGCTGGGTGGTCTGCTGTCATGCTGAGCTAAAGCCCTACAGGCTTGGCCATGGTCCTTACCAAGATGCGGAGGTTTGCCATCCAGTCAAGCCTTCCCAAAGGTGACTGTCCTGTCCCGTGTCCTTCCCCTGGCCACTTGCTGGCCCTGGGTGTGTCCACCTGAAGTGCTAGGGTGGTAGCCAATGACAGGTAAGATTTTTCCCAGAGAGGAAAAAACAACCTAAACACGCACACTCTCGAGTGAGATGGACACCCTAATTTTTGAAATACAGGATGGAACATCCCATTTTTGAAATATAAAATGGAGAAGCCCCATTTTGGGAAAAAAAAAAACGAAAAAAGGGAATTGTTGGGACTTTGCGGACGCTGTCTGCCAAGGGGATGGGCTCTGGTTGCTAAGCAAGGGGGTGTGGCTATGACGTATCGTGAGAGCCGGAACCGCCCTGCTGGTCAAGGATTGGTTATTTTTAGGCCTATATAAGTGCAGTTCACTGTTCAATAAATTTGAGTTTTTGGCATTGCTTTCTACCAAAACTCCCCGGGTGTGGCGTGGTGTCCGTCAATCAGGCGGGGATAAAGACACTCGGCGACTTTTGCCCGCTAAGCCTATCTTTGCCAGGTAAGCTACTTTAACTCTGCTGGCAGAAAGAACCCCCTTTTAGGGCCCCAAAAAGGGGGGTAGCTTTAGACCTCGGCCCCATTAGTAAGTAACACAGCAATCACGGCACCTGGTATCACACACACACACACACACACACACACACAAAAAAAAAAAAAAAAAAAGATGTGCTCTTCCTAAACTGAAGTATGTTAAATGTAAACCCATCAAAATCAAAGCAAGAATTTGGCCAGGCTGGGCACGGTGGTGCACACCTGTAATCCCAGCACTTGGGAGGCTGACGCAGGAGAATCATGAGTTCAAAGCCAGCCTCAGCAATGGTGAGGCACTTAGCAAATCAGTGAGACCCTGTCTCTAATAAAATACAAAAAAAAAAAAAGGGCTGGTTTTGTGGCCCAGTGGTCGAGTGCCCCTGAGTTCAATCCCCGGTACCAAAAAAAAAAAAAAAAAAAAATCAAAGCAAGAATTTGTATGTTACAAAATGATCCTAAAATTATGCATAAGAATAAGCTAATCAAATGAAAAAGTGTTGGGAAAAAAGCAACAGGGAGATGAGTCCTATTAAATATTTAAAACAAAAAGAATTTACAAAGGAAATGTGAAAAATATTTAAACATTATAAGGCAATTATTAAACAATAAGAAACGGACACAAACAGATCAGAAACTAACTGAATTGTACTGAAGAGTATAATAGCCAACAGAGGAAACAGCCCAAAATTACAGGAAGGGACAAGTTATTTAATAGGGTTGCGATAACATATTAACAATCTGGAAGAGGAAAAATATCAGTTTAGACTCACACTCTGATGCATATAAAAGTTAAGTGGAGAGAGAGGGAGAGAACAAGAGAGAAAGAAAGAGAGAAAAAAACATAGTAAACCTTGATTGCAATCAGACATGGCGGCTTACATTTGTAATTCCAGCAACTAAGGAGCCTAAAGCAGAATGATGTCAAGTTTGAGGCAGTCAGGGGAATTTAGCGAGACCTGCATCAACTTAGTAAGACTTTGTCTTAAAATAAGTTTTGTAAAGCGCCCCTGTGTTCAATCCCCAGTAACAAAAACAAAAAAAAAGTCAATTACAAGTGAATATATTAAAAAACTAAAGAAAAAGCATGGTTAAGCCTTGAATTAACATTTTTTTAAATCACCAAGGAAAAAAGTTTGTAGGATATGACTATGATTTTTATTGGTTGCTTTTAGTAATACATAACAGTAGAATCCATTTTGACATAAAGGCCTGGAATATATCTTGCTCTAATTCAGTCCCCATTATCTCCCTTAAGAAATAACAGGGGCTGGGGCTATGGCTATGCCCCAGGGGCTATGGCTCAGAGGTAGAACGCTTGTCTCCCGTGTGTGAGGCCCTGGGTTCAATCCTTAGCACCACATAAATAAAATAAAGGTATTGTGTCCACCTACAACTAAAAAAAATTTTAAAAAGAAATAATAGACAAATGAAAGACTGGAAAACTTTTGTGGTATAAAGGACAGCAATTAACATATTTTTACAGAATACGTTAATACAAATAAATTTCTAAAAAATGCTGAAAAGCTTGATAAATGCACAGCACATAGGAACACCCACTTCACAAATAAGGACAAAGATACAACGATAATACATCATCTGGTTTACTATCATGAATAATAACTTAACATCTTAATAATCAAGGAAAGGCAACAGTTCAGTGAATCAATTTTTTCCTTAATAAATTCCAACAAAAATATGGCAAAACCTGTCACTGACAAATGTGTGTTGAGGCTGTGTTCTCATAGCCTCTGATAGCATCATAAATTCAGAATACCCATCAAGGAAACTGTTGAGCAACAGAGCTCAGAAACCATGGGGGAGTTCATATTTGGTAAGCTTAGCCTAAGAAAACCTGAAAAAATCTACAAACTCCAAGATTTTCAATTTAGGTAACCAAATTGGGGCAAAGCTATGTAAACTATGGTATTAGTACAACTGAGGGAATATTATATGGTCACTATAAGCAATACAGAAGCACAGATGTGATAAGAACCAGGTGCTGAAAATTAATACATGCATTACACTAACAGCCATGTAAATATACATATAAGCAAAAATCCTGGGAGGTAAATCATGAAAATGCTAATAAACAGCTTAATAATACAGCAATATACATTATTTTTATTTTAATTTTTCAGATTTTTTGTAAAGGTCTGATTTTTTATAAAATATGCTTTTTAAAAGAGCTAAAATAAAAACATTAAGTCATTCCACATAGGCTGGCAATAGAATTGTTATTTTTCAATGAATATATACAACCATAAAAAGGCTGCTTTTCTATGAGGAATGCATTTCTGATGGCCTCACAGAACTCAAGCTTAATTTCTCTACTGAAATTAAGTGGGAAAACATATTTTCAGGACACAGATGTTTATAACCATTGTAGGGTTCATATTCTGCTCCTTTTCAATTTTTTTAATAATTTTCTCTAATATTTTTGCAGGGGGTTATCCCTAAAGAACAGCTTTATAGCTGGGCATGGTGATGCACACCTGTAATCCCAGCAACTCAGGATGCTGAGACAGGAGAGCCTCAAGTTCAAGGCCAGACTAAGCAACTTAGACCCTGTCTCAAAATAAAAAAATAAAAAGGACTGGGGATGTAGCTCAGAGGTAGCATGTTCCTGGGTTTGATACCCAGTATCAAAACAACAAACAAACAAATACAAACAAAAACAAACAAAAAAAAACCTACTCTGTGCATGATAGAAACAGTTTGTCTTTCTTCACAGAGCTATTACATCAAACTTTTGTTCAGAAAGTTACTGATCTTGGAGACTGAATTATTTCTTCTGCAAACAATGAGACAAATTTATAATTATTTTCATGTCATCCTGTTTCTGGTTGGTATACTCTCCACAAAAACACAACTGCAGTGAAATAGCCTATGCATAACAACAAAAATGGAGCCCAAAACATGAACTTCTAGCAAACAAGAACACAACAATAGGCCACAGTAGACAAGAAAGGATAGTACTCGCCCACTGTTCATAAATCTGAGCTTTTGCCCAGCACCCACAAGGCTATCTGCTCCTTACATAGCTCCTTTTTAGTACACATGTTTCTCGAGCTATGCTAGAAACATTATCTGTGGCAGGAACCATCATCTCTTATAGTACACAGAAAAGAATAATAAACAATTACTATTAGTAAATGTATTTTTCTTCTTGTCATGGTTATAACACAAATCTCTTGTTCCAAGGTAGTGTTGAGGTTTTCTTTCCACAAAAGAATATGTTGTTCTCTCCTAACAGACTTCCTTATATGGGAAGCCCACATGCCCAGGGTATGATCATGAGATTATGCATTTTCATTGTTTAAGCCGTATTTACTATAAAGTTCCTTTCATCAGTCCTATAAACTTACCCACAGTCTGAAACCCTTTCATGAACTAGGCAAATTATATTATATAATGCAAAGGAAAGGTCTTACCCAGCTCTGGGAATTTACCTGGGGACTCACCCTTCTCCTCAACTGGCTACCCAGGGGCCTCACTCTGTCAGCCAGCTTCCTCCCCATATTTTCACCCTCTCCTTCTTGAAGTCCTCATTATATCAGTTCTCCAAGGAAAATGCACAGAATAAGTACTTTATGTCACTAGACAATGATATAAACAAATACAAAAATTCAATATCAATACAGAATTTTAAGTGCCTTAATCATCTCTCAACATTTAAAAACAAAAATAAAAAATGCTTGCAATGCTATTATCCTCTTTCTGTCCTCTTCTGTCTACTATCCTCACCAAATTTCTTCAGGTGTCTACAATGGTCTTCACCTTCTCACCCTGCACAACTCAGTTCATTACAATCTAACCTTTGTGGCCCCATTTCACAGAAACTGTGCCAGGACTTTCTTATTTACTACTCAAACTCAGAAGGGCTCCAAAAGAAATGAACCAAAATAAAAACAAACAACAAAGAAAACTGAGGGAACAAATAATTTTTTTAATTTTTAAAATGTGTGTGTGTGTATATGCTCTTAAAGACACATACATACATACATACATAAAAATACATACATTGCTCTAAGTGAAGTAAGCCAATCCCAAAAAACCAAATGCCAAATGTCTTCTCTGATATAAGGATGCTGAATCATGATGGGGACTGGGGAGTGGTGGGGAGAGGCACGGGAGAAATAGAAATAGACGAACTTTAGATAGGGCAAAGGGGGGGTATGGGGGGATAGGAAAGATGGTGGAATGAGACAGACATCATTACCCTATGTACATGTATGAAAACACAAATGGTGTGACTCTACTTTGTGTTCAACCAGAGACATGAAAAATTGTGCTCTATTTATGTAATATGAATTGAATTGCATTCTGCTGTCATACATAACTAATTAAAATAAATAAAATAAAATTTTATAAAAAAGATACATACATTACTGGTGGGACTGCAAATTGGTGAAGCCAATATGGAAAGCAGTATGGAGATTCCTTGTAAAACTGGGAATGGAAGCACCATTTGACTCAGTTATCCCACTTCTCGGTCTATACCCAAAGGAATTAAAAACAGCATACTACAGAGATGCAGTCACATCAATGTTTATAGCAGCATAATTCACAATAGCTAAACTGTTGAACCAACCTAGATGCCCTTCAATAGATGAATGGATAAAGAAAATGTGGTATATAAACACAATGGAATATTATTCAGCATTAAAAGAGAATAAATTTATGGCATTTGCAGGTAAATGAATAGAGCTGGAGAATATAATGCTAAGTGAAGTAAACCAATCCAAAAAAAATCAAATTTTGAATGTTTTATCTGATATAAGGATGCTAATTCAAAATGGGAATGGAGGGGCATGGGAGGAATAGATGAACTCTAGATAGGGTGAAGGGGAGGGTAGGGGAGGGAAGGGGCATGGGGGTAGGAAAGACTGTGGAATGAGATGGACATCATTACCCTAAGTAAATGTATGACAACATGAATGGTGTGACTCTACGTTGAGTACAACCAGAGATATGAAAAATGGTGCTCTATATGTGCAATATGAATTAAAATGCATTCTGCTGTCATATATAACAAATTAAATGAATTTTAAAAATATAAGCAATAAGAGCATCCATACAGCTAAAATATAACAATACAAAAGAGGAAAAAAATAAGCATCTTAAATATTAAAAATGATAAGCAAATTAAGTGTTCAATACAAGGGTCAGAAAATGAAATCACAGAAGTTGTCAAGAAAGCACAGAAAATACATAAGAGAAAGTATGAGACAAAGAAAACTAGGAGGATTTGTGAACATAAGACTATCTGCAGGGGCTGGGATTGTGACTCAGCGATAGAGCACTCGCCTAGCATGTGCGTGGCCCAGGTTCGATCCTCAGCACCACGTAAAAATAAATGCATTGTGTACAACTAAAACAAATAAATAAATATTTAAAAAAGACTATCTGCAGATCAGTCCATGAATTTAACATTGATGTTACCGCTAGCGCACGCGCGCGCACACACACACACACACACATACACACACACAAATAACCCAATCAATAAATGGGCAAAGGAACTGAACAGAAACTTCACAGAAGAAGAAATATGAATGGTCAATCAATACATGAAAAAATGCTCAACACCTCCAGCAAATAGAGAAATAAAATTAAAACTACACTGAGATTTCATCTCATTCCCATTAGAATGGTAATTATCAAGAACACAAGTAACAATGAATGTTTATGAGGATGTGAGGGAAAAGGGTACACTTATACATTGCTGGAGGGACTGAAAATTGGTGCAATCACTCTGGAAAGCAGTATGGAGATTCCTCGGAAAACCTGGAATGGAACCACCATATGACCCAATATACCCACACCTTGGCATATATCCAAAAGGTTTTAAATCAGCATACCACAGTGACACAACCACATCAATGTTTATAGCAGCTCCATTCACAATAGCTAAGCTATGGAACCAACCTAGGTGCCCTTCAATGGATGAATGGATAAAGAAAATGTGGTATATATACACAATGGAGCATTACTCAGCCTTAAAGAAGAATGACTTTTTGAGAATTGCCAGCAAATGGATGGATGTGGAGACTATCATGCTGAGTGAAATAAGCCATTCCCCAAAAAACCAAAGGCTGAATGTTTTCTCTGATAGGTGGAAGCTAATCCACAATGAGAGGTGGGGGTAAGGGGAAGAACAAAAGTAGAGTAGATTAGACAAGACAATGGGGAATGGAGGGAAAGGAGGGTGAATAAGCAAAGGAAAGACAGTAGAATGAATCTGACGCAGTTTTCCTATGTACACATATGAAAACAAGACAGTGAATCCCACCACCATGTACATCCATAAGAATGGGACTCTAACTAGAATAAGATATATTCCATGCTTGTATAATTATATCAGCATGGATTCTGCTATCATGTATAACTTGAAAGAATCAATAAAAAATTTTTTAAAAGACTGGAGGAGCAGAACAAAGTACAACTGTTTTCTTTTTTATATATATTATTGTATTTTTATACCTTTATTTTATTTATTTCATGTGGTGCTGTGTATTGAACCCAGTGTCTCACAGAAGCATTCTACCACTGAGGTACAACAGCAGCCCAGTACCAGTACCACTATTTTCATACAAGACTATGGATCACCTAATCACAGGTCTAAAATTCAGAAAACTACTAAACAAAGAAACAAACAAACCCTAGCCTTTCTTTACTTATTTAACAATAAGAACTAATCTTTTATGAACTTCTTTGGGACAAAAAGCCAATCTGAACTGACAAAAAAGTCAAAAACTGTACTGTTCAGTATAATCATACTTCAATGAAGAAATTACTTCATTGAATAATTGAGTAATAAGCCAAACTTCAATGAGCTTATTTTATAATATTTAGTATATAGTACATTATCTTTCTAAAAATCAGAAATTTTCTAAATTCCAAATTATTTCTGACCCAAAGGTTTTGAATAAGAGAGTTTTGGCCTTTATTTCACTTTTCAAAAAACTACATACATGTATCACTATTATTTTTTAATTTAAAAGCTGTTTTGAAGAAATAAATGGAGACAAAGTCTAAGAGCTGACAAACAGGAGAATCATGTGACCTTAAATGGATCAGCACCTATGCCAATATAATTTCCAAAGAAGGCATTATACCTGGATCACTACTTAAATACTGAATAAGGAGGGGCTTTTTTTTTTTTTTTTTTTTTTTTTTTTTTTGTGGTACCGGGGATTGAACTCAGGGGCACTCGTCCACTGGGTCACATCCCCAGCCCTTTTTTGTATTTTATTTAGAGACAGGGTCTCACTGAGTTACTAAGTGCCTTGCCACTGCTGAGGCTGGCTTCGAACTCGCGATCCTCCTGCCTCAGCCTCCCAAAGTGCTGGGATTACAGGCGTGAGCCACCACGCCTGGCAGGAGGGGCTTTTTGTCATTAAATTTTTTTGAAAAAACTTCACTTGTTCCCTCACCCACATCCTGTTACTTTTCCCTCTAGTTTGCTCTTCTAGGAGTTGTCTACACTCACCTTTGCCTTTTTCTCTCTTTGCACATACATTTAAAGTAACTGCAATCTGGATTCTGTGTATTAAAGTCTACAATGCAAAAGTAATAAAAATATAAAAGGGTCCACATGCTCTCCAATGCTCTCCATGCTGAAAGACACTGTCTAGTCCTATTACTTGATTTGACAAGTTCACTCACTTCTTTTGACTTTCATACACGACATTCTTAACATTTGAGACATTAAATGTTAAAGTCCCTGAAAGCTTAAATTCTCATCCTGTGCTGCTTTTTGCTGGGGGCCTAATCCATCAGTTTGGCTTCAAACATCCACCACCTTTGTGGGTGTTATTCAAGAAAAAAATATAGATTAAATCAAACAATCAAATTTAAAACTTTTAGACTTTTAAATATCCCATTAGTTACACCAAAGATAAGTTACCAACTGGGAAAAATTAGGCAATGTATCTGATAAAAGAATTGTACCCAGAATATATAAAAACTTCCTACAACTAAAGAATCTATAGGAGGGGCTGGGGTTGTGGCTCAGGGGTAGAGCACTCGCCTGGCATGAGCACCACGTAAAAATAAATGCATTGTGTACAACTAAAGCAAATAAATAAATATTTTTTAAAAAAAGAATCTATAGGGGTAAAGGAAAACCTTCCCTCTCCCCTCTGAAGCTATGCTAGAATAAACTGATAGAGACCGATTAGTTTTAAAAAACAAACAAACAAACAAAGTAAAACAGATTTATCACAGTCAAGGAAGCAATCACACAGTGTAATTCCCCACTAACCCAGCAAGATTCAGAAACTTACATACCACTTTTTCTATTGGAGAAGAGGAGAAAAAGGAATGCAGACAATTTTGAGGAGGAACCTGTAAAATGATTCTCTTTGGAATTTGAACCCAGGTACAGACATCTTGTAACTGCAATGTGTCCAAGTATGTAACAGTCCCCAATCCTCTTTTCTAAGATAATGGGATCTCAGGGTGGGAATGAAAGTCAGTGGGTGTTCCCTTTTGCAGTCTGGTCCTAATGCAGATAAGGAAATTACACAGAGAACCTCCCCCAGCATTTGGGGGAAAGAAGAAAAGATAAGATTAGAGAGACCTTGATTCTAAGCTTGCCCTTAAGGTCTCTTAATTTCTTTTAGATCAAACTGCTCAGCATGCCAAAAATACCCTATTTTTAGGGAATGATTATCTGATACCTAACAAAAACAATCTGGTTTTAAAACAGGCAAAAGATTTTAATAGATGTTTCACATGAATAGCTGATAAACTCAAAAAAGATGCTTAAAATTAAAACCACAATGAGATATCATTTATACCCCTACTAGAATAGCTATAATCAAAAAGCCAGTTGATACTAACAACTGGATATAAAAACTGAAGCCCTCATATTGCTGGTGAGAATGAAATGATACAGACAGTTTGAAATCTGGTCTGGCAATTTCTTAAAAAGAACTCAGGAATTCCACTCCTTACAATCAATGCAAGAGAAAATTCATAAAGACAAAGCAAATGGATAAGCACCTACTGTGTGAGAAGGTAGATCTCTGGGGATGTGCCTTTGGAGTATATACTTTGTTCCTGAAGAACACAATCTCTCTGCTTCCTAGTGCCATGTCCTGAGCTGCTTTCCTCTGCCACACCCTTCTGCCATGATGTTCTGCTTCACCTCTGGCCCACAGCAAGTAAGTAAGCAATCTATGGACTGAGACCTCTGAAACCCTGAGCCCCGAATAAACTTTTCCTCCTCTAATATTGTTCTTGTCAGGTCTTTTGGACTAACACCAGAAATTGGTAAATAGGAGTAGGGTCATTAGTGTGACTAACCTGATCATATGGTTGAGAAGCTTCTGAAGCCTTTTAGAATTTCTGGGAGTAACTTTGAAAAATTTAGAGATGCAAGATGGAAAATCTTTAGATTGTTGTAAGCAGAGCTTAATAAGTGATTCTGGTGGGAGCTCAAAAGACCAGAATGCCAATAGAACTGCAGACAGTAAAGACTGGGTTCATGAGGTTTTAGAGGAAAAAGAAGACTCTACTGGAAATTGAACTAAAGGCTATTCATTTTACATTCGGATTAAGAAGTTGTCTAAATGTTACCCAGTCCTGAGACTTTGTGTGAGGCTCAATTTAAAGGTGATGGAGTCATCTGATGAGGAACTTCCAAGACAGCACAGTCTTCAAGGGGTGGCATGGGTATTGGAGGAAAGCATAGCAGAAAATTTTGAGAAAACATAACAGAAAAAGTTGAAAAACTTGCAGTGTGGCCAGAAAACTACAAGTAAAATTGGGACTAAAGACGATGTGGTTGTTAAAGGGAATATAGCCACTGAAGAAACAGTAAATATTTTACCCAGAAACAATAGGAAATATTCAGGAACTGGCAAGACCACATTCACCTCAGGTTCATTTGAGAATAGATCATGGCAGTGAGAATAGACCATGGCAGTACTCTTCTTGCACAGGGTGGAGACAAAAAGTTGTTTTTTACCATTTTCAGCCACCCAATCACTCAGAGGCTACTGCAGTCACAGTCCCAGGAAGCTAGGCTACTGCTCAAGACCTAAACTACTGGTGGCAGACCTTGGTGTCAACAACATGGTGCTGGTTCTACAGAATTGCAGCATGCTGGAGTTAGGGGTCATGGAAGCTTTTACCAAGATTTCAAAGGAAGGCCAGGGAGGCCAAGCAAAGTGCAGCAGGGTTGGAGACCCTGTAGGCTGCCACTGAGAGGACGCCAAAGCTGCAGTGGAGACCCCCAAGATTAAGAAATGCCAGTAACATGGGACATCTGTCAAGAAAAGCTACAGGAATTAAGCAGAAACAAGCCGAAAGAGTGACCATTTGAGCTGCAACCAGCAAGGCCATAGGGGCAGAGTTACACAAGCCCTTTGGAAAGAGCATCAAGATGCCAGACATGGAACTATAGGAATTGTTTGCCCAGCTGGATTTCAGTCTTGCTGTAGTCCCATCCCTTCTTTCTATGTCCCTATTTCTTCTTTTTGCAATGACAATATTTACTCTGTGCCTTAATATATCGAATACATGTAACGTGCTTTTGATTTTTAAAGGGGCTCACAGTGAGAGTTTACCTTGAGTCTCAAGGGAGACTTTGGATTTGGGACTTTTGGGCAAAGCTAAAACTGTTGAAAACTACGGGGACTCTTGGAAATGGACTAAATGTATTTTGCATTGTGAGATGAGCATGAGCTTTTAGGGACCCAGGAAGCATGTTATGATTTAGATATTAGGTGTACCTCAAAAGTTCATGTGTGAGACAATAATAGAACACTCAGAGGAAAAATGATTGGGGTATAAGAGTCTTAACCTAATCAGTGTGTTTAACCACTGATATGGATTAACTGAGCGGTAACTCTGGGCAGGTAGGGTGTGGCTGAAGGAGGTAGATCATGGGGTCATGACTTTAGGGTTTATATTTTTTGTGGTAAGGAAAGCTCTTTCCCTCTCTGCTTCTTGATGGGCACGTCCAGACCTGCCTTCCTCCACCACACTCTTCTGCCATTATTCTTGCCTCAACTTGGGCCCAGACCAATGGAGTAGGCCATCTACAAACTGAAACAGTGAGCTCCAAATAAACTTTTCCTCCTCTAAAATTGTTCTTATCAGGTCTTTTCATCACAGGGACAAAAAAGCTGACTAAAACACTGCACAACTCTACTAAATTCATTGAATTATACACTTATAATGAGTGAATTTTATGCTATCTAAGTTATACCTCAAGATACTCACTCAATGAAGCCCACCAGGATCCTGTGATTTGGCATTTCATTTTGTAATACTTTCTCCCTCTCCCATCACAACAGCAGCATTCTTTTAGTCCTCTCACTTCTCAGCTCCTTCCCAGACTCTTCATATATGCAGTTCTCTGCAATGCTCTTCCTTCCCTTCATGATCTAACTCTTTCTCAGAGAAGAAATTCCACATTTCGAGGTTTTTGTTTTTTGTTTTTGTACCGGGGATTGAACTCAGGGGCACTTGACCACTGGGCCACATCCCCAGCCCTTTTTTGTATTTTATTAGAGACAGGGTCTCACTAAGTTGCTGAGTGCCTCACCATTGCTGAGGCTGGCTTTGAACTCCCAATCCTCCTGCCTCAGCCTCCCAAGTGCTGAGATTACAGGCATGCACCACCATGCCCAGAGGTCTTTATAACACCAGTAAAGAACCTATACATCATTAATAACTATTACAGTTGGAATTTTACATTTATTGAATAAATTATCACTTTCTCCCCTACTAGGCTATAAGCCCCACAAAGGCAGAGATCATGTCTTCTTTTGCTCATGGTTCTCTCTTTCTTTAGCCCAGAGTCTATCACATAAGATCTATTCAATAAATGATGACTAGATCAAACCCTCTCAGATGGTAGTCAAAACTGGCTGAGAATTTCATTGGTAACTCAAAAACTATTAACCAATGCTGTTTACTGTCTTAAATGCTGACCAAGAGCTCTACTGGAAATTTAGAAAACACTAAAATAAAATTCAGTATCTTTCAACCTAATATTATTCATTTCAATTGCTGGATTCAGTGGCACATACCTGCAAGCCCAGCAACTTCAGAGGCTGAAGCAGGAGGATCACAAGTTTGAGGCCAAACTCAGCAACTCAGCAAAGCCCTAAGCAATTTAGTGAAACCCTGTCTCAAAATAAAAAAAAATTTTTTTAAAGTCTGCAGATGTAGGTCAGTGGTAAAGCATTCCTGGGTTCAATTCCTAGGACCCAAGATAAATTTAAAATTTATAATTCATTTTATTTGAGAAGAAGTCACTGATCTTTAAATATTTGGTGTAGACTGATTACATCAGGCATAGTTTCAAATTGTAATGGAATTCAAATGTAGTAAAAAGTAATCTAAGTACCTTTTAAAATAATTCTAAAAGACTACAATTACAAATTGTTAAGAATTGCTGATGAATGCTCTTTTAAGAAAGAGGAAAACTCAAATTCCGTAAGTTAGAGGTAAGAAATTTCAACCTTTGAGTCAAAAACCCAATGCTGGTTTGGTAGCAAGTTACTAAAGCCAAATCTACACAGTAAAACAAGAGTACAAGGGGCTCTGGTTTTGGCTCATTGGTAGAGCACTCACCTAGCACGTGTGTGGCCCGGTTAGATTGTCAGCACCACATAAAAATAAATTAAAAAATAAAGGCATTGTGTACAACTGGAAAAGAAAATAAAAGCTTTTCAAAAAAAAAAAAAAAAAAAAAAGCACAAAAACATGCTTCTGTACTAGATGTACCTCCTCAAAGCTGCCTTCCCTTTACTAGGCCAGCAATTGTATTGTATTTGAAAAAACAGTATGAAATTCATGAAGAATTTTCTCTTTAAACAATAAATTTCTTAGCAACAAAAAAAAACCTTAGGCAACAACCAACCTGTGGTATATAAAATATCATGGTCTCTAAATATAATTCTCAATGAAATGAATCAAGGCTGGTTGAAGAAAGGGCTGATTCCATACCTATGGTTGTAAATGTAGAGGATGAAGCTGCTAATATGGCATATCAGAAACAAGCAGCCCTTGAAGCCCTTAGAGGCATTCATGTTAAGAAGATCTAGAAGCTAACCTGAAGGCACTCTTACTGGCCAAAGAAAGAACAATGTGATCATTGATAAGAATAACTGCAATGAACTTAATGTTAAAAATTCATGTGTGCACATTGACATTTTTTAAAATAAAGGAAAAATTATCATTGGCCATCTCTGGTAATGTTAAGGACTCTCTAAGAATTATAAATAGAAATAATTAATCACTCATTTGATTCTTTCTTCCTGTATGCCCATCCTCCCTATGTGAACTACAGTTTTGGGTAACAAAATCATTTGTAGAAAGAATTTTTCTACAGAAGTATTCTAGCTTATAAATGAAGGAATGTTAAAACTGGAATGGCAACATTATGCAAACACATGATTCAATAATGAATTTGTGAAAATTATAAGTGGCTATTAGCATCACAAGAAAAAGACAGCCCAGACATTATTTACTATTAGAAACAAAGACTGGAATGTGGTTGTAGCTCAATGGTAGAGCACTTGCCTAGCATGTATGAGGCACTGGGTTCAATCCTCAGCACCACATAAAAATAAATAAATAAAATAAAGGTATTATGTCCATCTACAACTAAAAAAAGTTTTAGAAAAGGAAAAAAAAAGATGATGCTCTATTGTGTGTGTACATTTTTTTTAATTTCTTAAAGAGACAAGATTTCACAACATTCCCCAGACTGGCCCAGAACCTCTGGGCTATGGGATACTCCTGCCTTAGCCTCCTGAATAGCTGGTCTATAGGCACACACCACTACCTGGCTTATGAATATTCTGGAAACAAAAATGGAACTAGATCAGGTCAAACCTCTAAAACTAAAACCAGTCTGCACCTAGCAGGACATTGTTTTACACTGTTTCAACTCTGATTCAAACAAATCAACTACAAAAAAATAAGTCAATAAAAGTATAGAAGCAGCCAGGCATGTGCCACACACATCTATAACAACAGCAACTCAGGAGACTAAGGAGGATTGAAAGTTCAAGGCATGCCTTGGCAACTTAGCAAGATCCTGTTCCAAGATTTTTTTTAAAAAGAGGGTCTGGGACTATAGACCCCCCTTTTTTTTTCAAAAAAAAAAAAAGAGGGTCTGAAAAAAGAGTGTTAAAGAATTTTGGGGTAATAATGGTATTGTGATTAAGTCTAAGTAAACAGCCTTTATCTTTTGGTGAAAGTACTGAAATATTTATAACAAGAATTGGCTCCAAAAATGCAGTGGGATAGTAAAGGAGACTATGAGCAGACGCCAGCTGGTAACAGATTGCACTCCTCCCTCCACTTTCGTGAATGTTTGAAATTTTTCATTACAAAGTTTGGAAATTCAATGAAACAATGTACATATGTATAATTTATTAATAAAATTGTTAATGGCATACACGATTCTTCATTATTTCCTGCTTTACAATAATGAGGCTTCTACAGTTCTTTCAACTAAAGTAGTAAGATTTGTACTCCTTCTCCTGTTTGTCCAGGGCTCATGCCCTTTATTTTTCTAAATAATAAACGAAAAGCATACAGCCTACTATATGAAAGGTGCTTAATAAATGTCAAATCAATAAATTCTATTTCCTATATATTGCCCTGCTCTGCTTCCTCCAAGGCTCTAATCTATTGATCCAATTCATACTAAAAGAGGAATTGAGCTCAGGATGTAGTTAGTGCCTAGTAAGCAGAAGCTATGGGTTCAATCCCTAGCACTATGAAAATAAAAAAGAGTAAATAGAACCAAGTAGAAAAGCAAAATAAAAATCAAAAACCCTGCACTTAATCTTTTGAATTTATAAGCCACAAAGGATGTTATTTTTTCTTGTAGTAACAAAATTCACCAAATTAACTATGTTTAAGTGTACAGAGTTCAAAAATTGTTAAGCATATTCACACTGTTGTGACATAAACTCTAGAATATTTTCATCTTACAAAACTGAAGCAATACCCATTAAACAACAAAAGACATTTGTTTCTGTTTTTCTTTGGCAATCTTGAGGATCAAACCCAGGGCTCTGCACATGCTAGGCAAGCATTCTACCCACTGAGCTACACTTCCAGTCCTAAGATGATTGCTCTTAATACTTCCTACTCATTGCCTAGTCTTCTTTACATATACCTCTAGCTACCACAACTGCATTTAAAGCATTCTTCTTCTGAATATACACTTAGTAGATCACTAGCTTAATGACAGAAAATTTTTTTAATAAATAAATAAATTAGTCCCTAAAGTAAACAGAATAGGTCTGAAGTATGACTGTGAACAGAAGACCCATATGAGCCTCAAGAAAGGGAAAAAAGACTGGGTTGGAATGTGGAGTCAGAGTCACTCTAAAAGGCCAATACAGGAAGAGGTAGGCCTGCAACTAACTATAAGGACACAGCACCCAGCTATCAAAGCAGTTCTTTCATAGCTGCATTCAACAGAGGCTGTAACAGTGATAACCCCTGGTAAGCACATAGAGTCAAATTAACAAACACTTTGTATCAAGGACTTGGGAAAGTTGTGTCTCATTCCATAGACTTTAAGTTAAAGATGTCTGTGCTGCCCTACAAAATAACAACAACTTAGCATAATGTGTAAGTAAAATAATCACTGAAACTTTTCTGCCAATTTCAATAGTTCTAATCAACTCTGGTATTAGATAAACCCTTAGTCAATCACAAGTGATTTTTCAAATTCACTTTCATTACAACACTATTCTTTCAAAGCACAAACTTATAGCATAGCCTTCATTAGGACCACTCCAGAAGAGAAACACAGATTTTGTGAATGACCAGGGATAATAGCAGGATCAAGACAGTCAAGGAACCATTTACAAAAAGGAACTAGAAATCTCATGGGGCACAGTAGGAAACTGGAGAGGAGGCACTCACTCTAAAGCAGGAATCCAGGTATGAACCAAAGAAAGCTACAGAACATGACCATGGTTTGGAGGACAATGTGGTTTCCTTCAGTTGCACTACACCACATAAAGTAAGGCAGCTGTATATAGAGTTAAGGATACTTCTCAAAAAGGATCTGTAGAACAATAAAATTACCAGGGATCAGCAAAACAGGAAGAAGCAGCTGTTAGCCACAGGACTGACAGCAGCACAAGTGATAATGACCACGCTGGCAACCACAGCCTTGATAGTTGCCCTGTCAACACTGGATGTTTGTATTCACAATAGAGACTGCACTTCTGGTGCCAGGAACAGGGGTGGCAGCTCACTTCTGCTTCCAGCACCAACACACATATTTTTGTGTAACATCGAACTCTTTAACAGTGCAGCTAGAGAACAGTCAGAGGAACAGAGGTGGAATCTCCAGAGAACTTTCACTTTTTCCATACTAACCAATTTTTTTACAGTTATATAATACCATAAACAAAACTCCCAGTTTTAAATAAATAAAACATATATAGAGAGCCGGGCGCGGTGGTACACGCCTGTAATCCCAGCACTTTGGGAGGCTGAGGCAGGAGGATCACGAGTTCAAAGCCAGCCTCAGTAATGGCGAGGCACTTAGCTACTCAGTGAGACCCTGTCTCTAAATAAAATACAAAAAAGGGCTGGGGATATGACCCAGTGGTCGAGTGCCCCTGAGTTCAATCCCTGGTACCACAAAAAAAAAAAAAAAAAAAAAAAAAAAAAAAAATATATATATATATATATATATATATAGAAGTATGTCAAGAATTAAATGGAAGAAATACATGGTAAAATCAGTAAAATTTAATATAGAATTTATAATAAAGTCTTATTTGTGCTTTGACAAGTCCCATCTTTTTAAGATAAAATAAATATTCCAAATAAATGTATCTTACAAAAGACAATATGTTAAATTCAATAAATTTGGGGCAATTTTAGTTATTCAAGAAAAATAATGTCTACTCACCTGGAAAACAGAACATACCATTAAACTTAATAGGCCATCAGAGGCGGCACAAAATACAACCAAGCACAAAATTCAGAGCTGGGGACCTGGTGTGAGACTTGGGTTTGCCATGACTACTGGTGAGCCTGTACCTAGGGACACACACTGACCAGAGAACTTAACATATCACAGGCTAGCTCTGCACACTTTACATGCACCAACTAAAGCAATACTTACAACCCTATGATGTACTCCATATTCAGGATCCCTAAGATGGCAAGGGTCAAACTAGAGGGCCAGGAACATGGCTAGCCCCAGAATCTGTGCTCTGAATCAGCAAAATACAAAAACTGTCCAGGCCTTTCTTAATTTCTTAAATTAGCAGGGCTCCTCAGGCCCTTCTGCCTGCTTGCTGATTTTTTTTTCTTTCTTTTTTTTAGTACTATAGTTTTTTTAAAAATTTGTTCTTTTTAGTTATACATGACAGTAGATGTATTTTGACGTATCATACATACATGGAATATAACTTCCAATCTTGTGATTGTACAAGATGTGGAGTTACACTAGTCAAGTATTCATATGTGAACATAGGAAAGTTATGTTTGATTCATTCTACTGTCTTTACCATTCCCACACTGCCTCATTCCCCAATTTCCCCAACGAACCTCCACTCCCCTCTCCCCCCCCCCCACACCTATTATGAGTCAGCATCCACATATCAGAGAGAACAATCAGCCTTTGGTTTTTTGGAATTGGCTTATTTCACTCAGCATGATAGTCTCCAGTTCTATCCATTTACTGACCAATGCCATAATTTCATTCTTCTTTATGGCTAAGTAATATTCCACTGTGTGTACACCACATTTTTTTATCCATTCATCTGTTGAAGGCCACCTAGGTTGTTTCCATAGCTTAGATATTGTGAATTGAGCGGCTATGAACATTGATGCCACATCACTATGGTATGCTGATTTTAAGTCCTTTGAGTATATGCTGAGGAGTGGGATAACAGGTCAAATGGTATTTCCATTTCAAGTTTTCTAAGAAGTCTCAAGTGTGATTTCCAGAGTGGATGCACCAATTTGCTATCCCACCAGCAATGCATGAGTGTGCCTTTTTTCCCCACATCCTCGCCAACATTTATTGTCACTGGTAATTTTTTTTCAAATATTTATTTGGGCTGGGATTGTGGCTCAGCAGTAGAGTGCTCGTAGAATGTGCGCGGCCCGGGTTTGATCCTCAGCACCACATACAAATAAACGAACTGTGTACAACTAAAGCAAATAAATAAATTTTTTTTTATTTATTTTTTTTAATCGTACACAATGCTTTTATTTATTTTTTTTTTTATTTTTTCCATGGTGCTGAGGATCAACCCAGGTTGCGCAGTGCTAGGTGAGTACTCTACCACTGAGCCACAACCCCAGCCCACTTGTAATCTTGATAATTGCCATTATGACTGGAGTGAGATGGAATCTCAGTGCAGTTTTAATTTGCATTTCTCTAATTGCTAGTGATGTTGAACTTTTTTTTCATATATTTGTTGATTGATCATATTTCTTCTTCTGTAAAGTGTTCAGCTCCTTTGCCCATTTATTAATTGAGTTATTTGTATTTTGGAGTTAAGTTTTTTTACTTCTTTTTATATCCTGATATTAATGCTGTATCTGAAGTACAGGTGGCAAAGATTTCTCCCATTCTAGGTGCTCTCTTCACATTCTTGATTGATTCCTTTACTGTGAAGAAGCTTTTTGGTTTGATACCATCCCATTTATTGATGTTTTTTATTTTCTTGTGCTTTGGGAGTCTTGTTGAGGAATTCAGTTCGAAGCCAACATGGAGATTTGGGCCTTATCTTCTAGTAAGTATAGGGTCTCTGGTCTAATGCATGGGTCCTTGATCCACTTAGAGTTGAGTTTTGTGCAGGGTGAGAAGTAGAGGTCTAATTTCATTTTATTACATATGAATTTCCAGTTTTCCCAGCAGCATTTGTTGAATAGGCTATCATTTCTCCAATGTATATTTATGGCACATTTGTCTAGTATGAGGTAACTGTATTTATGTGGGTTTGTCTCTGTGCCTTCTATTCTGTACCACTGGTTTATGTGTCTCTTTTGGTGCCAATACCATGACATTTTTGTTACTATTGCTCTATAGTATAATTTAAGGTCTGGTATTGTGATGCATCCTGCTTCATTCTTCTTGCTAAGTATTGCTTTGGCTATTATGGGTCTCTTACTTTTCTACATGAATTCATGATTGCTTTTTTCTAGTTCTATGAAAAATATCATCAGAACTTTAAAAGAAATTGCATTAAATCTGTATAGAGCTTTTGGTAATGTAGCCATTTTGATGATATTAATTCTGCCTATCCAGGAGCATGTGAGATCTTTCCATCTTCCAAGGTCTTCTTCAATTTCTTTCTTTATAGTGTTCTGTAGTTTTCATTGTAGAGGTCTTTCACCTCTTTTGTTAGATTGATTCCCAAATATTTTTTGAGGCTATTGTGAATGGGGTAGTTTTCCTAATTTCTCTTTCAGTTGATTCATCACTGATGAATAGGAATGGAGTAGATTTATGGGTGTTGATTTTTATATCCTGCTACTTCGCTGAATTCATTTATGAGTTCTAGAAGTTTTCTGGTTGAGTTTATTGGGACTTCTAAATATGTCTAAATATGTCATCAGCAAATAGGAATGATTTGAGTTCTTCTTTTCCTATTTGCATCCCTTTAATTTCTTTCTTCAAATTGCTCTGGCTAGAGTTTCCAGGACTATGTTGAATAGAAGTGATAAAAGAGAGAATTTCTGTCTTGTTCCAGTTTTTAGAGGGAATGCTTTCAATTCTTCTCCATTTAGAATGATATTGGCCTTGGGTTTAGCATAGATAGCTTTTACAGTGTTGAGGTATGTTCCTACTGTCCCTATCAACTTCCTTCTCTTAAAAAAAAGAACAAATGCTTTCCACAAAAGTGGAAAGTATTTTGCAAACTGTACAGTTGTAGACAGACAGATGATAGCTAAATATCTACCATCCATAAACATGCTTTTTTTTCATTTGACTATATATATGAATGTTTAAGAAATGATTCCTAAGGCCATTTCTTGTATTACTAATTCATACTATAAGAATTTGTTTCACTTAATTTAAGATGCATTTATGGATATTGATATTTCAATAAACATGAAAATTAATCTAAGATTAAAACCTCTATAAATATGACTGCAAACTTGCATTTCCTCCTTGGCTAGAATCCCAGAAACAAGGAAATTCCAAGTGTGCATTAGACTGAATAGATTTCACACAAGAATAAAGAGCACAGAAATTTTCAATTCACCAAACTTATTTTTGTAACAAGATCATTAGTTCTCTAGGTTAGAGGGCTTTTATTTTTACAACTACCAGAGCTATAAAAATAATTCTAAAAAGCTTAGAAGTATACTTGTGAGTCATATCACCATGGCACCTCATCAGACAGGTAGGATAAAAGGACTCATCCTTCCCCTAACACACAGACATCTGACCCAAGAACATCCAAGCCACTGGCTGAAGAGAAGCTAGTTAAGTGACCTGGCATGTGGAATCTAGACACACCAAGCCAGAATCCACAAAGTAAACCAAGAACTTACAGGGAAATAAATCTGAAAAAAATACATGGAAGGATAATCCTCAAAGATTCACAAGCAAGGCCAAGGTTTTATCAGGAAATGAGAACTATAAATAGAAAATATGAAACAGAAAAAAAGATAATTTAAGGATCAGAAAGCCTCAGGCCTCAAAGGGAAAAATGAAACAGACGTGAAAATAATATAAGAGAGCTGAGTAGTTGGTCCCAATAATTGTATTAGATCTCACAGTTATTCAGCCCATTTCTTAAGGCTTCAAAAAAATATAAAACCACGTTGTCTGCACACACAGGAAAGAATTCTACTTCTCCATGAAGAAAAATGCCGCCGGGCGTGGTGGCGCACGCCTGTAATCCCTGCACTTGGGAGACTGAGGCAGGAGGATCGCGAGTTCAAAGCCAGCCTCAGCAATGGTGAGGCACTTAGCAACTCAGTGAGACCCTGTCTCTAAATAAAATACAAAAGAGGGCTGGGGATGTGCCCCAGTGCTCGAGTGCCCCTGAGTTCAATCCCTGGTACCCAAAAAAAGAAAGAAAGAAAGAAGCCTATCCATGGGACTGCAAATTGGTGCAACCACTATGGAAAGCACGATGGAGATTCCTAAGAAAACCTGTAATCGAATGATCCAGTCATCCCACTCCTCCGTTTATACCCAAAGGACTCAAAATCAGCGTACTACATACGCAGTCACATCAATGTTTATAGCAGCTCAATTCACAATAGCTAAACTATGGAACCAACATAGGTGCCCTTCAACAGATGAATGGATAAAGAAATTGTGGAATATATACACAATGGAATATTACTTAGCCTTAAAGAAGAATGGAATTATGGCATTTGGCCAGTAAATGGATGGAAACTGGAGAATATCATGCTAAGCGAGAAACAAGCCAATCCCAAAGAACCAAAGGTCAAGTGTTTTCTCTGATATGTAGATGCTAATTCACAAGGGTAGGGGTGGGAGGTTGGGGTGGGCCTAGGCAGAGAACAGAGGTAATCTGGACTAGACAGAGGGGAATGAAGGGAAGGGAGGGAGCACTGGGGTAGGAATGATAATAGAATGACTCAGACATACCCAATGTGGATATGTGATTACATGACCTGTTAACTCTACATCATGTACAGCCAGACAAATGAGAAGTTAGGTTCCATTTATGTATAATGTGTCAAATACATTCTACTGTCATGTATAACTAATCAGAATTTAAAAAATATAAAAATTGCAAAAATTAAAAAATTAAAAGTTAAAAAAGAACACCTGTCCAATTCATCCAAATATAATAGTAAATTATTAAATAGGTAAAAAAGAAAGAGCCAAAATAAATCTTGCTTTACTTTTTTTTTCCCAGCAGTTGGGCACACATGGTACTGGGGCTTCAACTCAGGGGCAATCAACCACTAAGCCACATCCCCATCCCTATTTTCTATTTTATTTAGATACAAGAGTCTCACTGAGTTGCTTAGGGCCTTGCTAAATTGCTGTTGC
Organism: Tamias sibiricus; assembly: GCA_025594165.1. Lineage (NCBI taxonomy): Eukaryota > Metazoa > Chordata > Mammalia > Rodentia > Sciuridae > Tamias > Tamias sibiricus. The sequence goes on from CM046663.1 coordinate 95,637,841, forward strand.
AGGCTTTGAACTCAAGATGCTCCTGTTTTAGTCTCCCGAGCTACTGGGATTACAGCCATATGCCACCACACCTGGCACTTTACTCTTTTAAGAGTTATATACAGTGTAGTACTTTGTTTCAGACTTATCTTGGATTTTTAAATGGTGTCAAATGAGCCAGGCACAGTGGCCAACGCCTGTAATCCAGCTACTTGAGAGGCTGAGGCAGGAGGATCCCAAATGGAAGCCAGCCTGGGCAACTTAGCGAGACCCTATCTTAAAATTTAAAAAATTTAAAGGGGTAAGTAGTTCAGTGGTAGAGCACCCCAGATGCTAATATGGGGGTGGGTTCAAGTGAGCCATGGATACTAGAAACAATAGGCAACTAGACTACTGCTTAGAGATGAGGAATAGAGAAGACTTCTTTACAAAATCAGAGCAACTACCTATACAGTTTTGCTCAAAAAGGTGTTTCCTCTTGGGAAGATAAGTACACAATCAGCACAGGAAGCACCACTCTAGGACTGGGACCACCCTGCAGAGCCTGCTGCCATCACCAATGCATACTCTTGATGATTGCCGGGATGCTCATCTCCTCAGCGGAGTCTACATCCTCATTCTGCTTCTGGACCATGTCCATGCTGAAAGCAATAGAGCTGCCCTCAGTACTTGTCTTTCATCCTCAAGACTATCTGGTGCTGCTGCATTCAAATTGCCTGCAAATCTAACTGATCAGCAAATTCCTACAGACCTTCCTCAAGATGCTTATAACTCTTCATCAAGTATTTCATGTAATAAATGGGTAGGTGGGAAAAGGTTCCAAATATAAAAGAATTCATGTTCTTCTGTCACAAAAGAATCCGTAAGCAACCTTATAACGTGGCCAAAATCAGAGCCACAGTAAAATGAAAGCCATATTATGTCATCAAAGAAAGTCACTCCTGATGTTATAAGCTCCTCTGCAAAGTGCACTGTTAATCCATTCTCTCTCTTTGTGCTTCTGAAACTGCAATCCTTAGGAAGATCTATGGAATCCTGGGGGTACTTGTCCTCTGTAAGACTGAACTGGAGTTGAACTGCCAAACATTAATTCCAAAAGAACATTCTCTCTTCTAGCTCATGAATGTAAGGCCAAGTTGGATAATTTTTAATAGGTCAAAAACAGTATGCTGCAGAAGCTGAGACTGGTAATCTATAAAACTAGGAAATTCACCAACTGGTGACACCATATCACCTGGAAATTCTGTGCCCATGTAAATATAATTAGCTTAGCATCATTTCCCAGATCTTCCTCTCCTCTCCTCCAGATTGCTGGCCAAGACTTCACAGTTCATCTGGCTCTTCTCTACAAGTGCAAAAAGAAACCCAAGATGTTTATTTCATGTTAACTAGGTAAGGGTAAGCCAGGATATTTGGCCTAAGCCTGACCAGCAGAAATCCAAAGCTTATGCAGACAGGGCATATTCTGTGGCAGAAGTGGTGGCAGCAGCCCCTGACCCAAAGTCTCATTCAGCTCTTGATAGGCAAGAGTCCATTCTCACCCCCACTCTTTGAGACCAGACTATACTAGAGCTTCATTTGAGAGTTTTCCCAAGACCTAATAAGACACCCCTCAATTCCATAGTGTTTAATTTATTCACCAATCATAAGGTCATTCCTGTCTGAAAAACTGAAATTACATTAATGAGCAATTTACTTAAATATACTGATTTCACAGACAATGGTATCTAGTATGTGAAATAAGACAGTCCACATCTCTGACATCACTAGTGGTTAATTCAGAATTTAAAAAACAACATGAACTTTTGAATGAAATGGTAAATTCAATATATATTTACTTTTGCGCCTTCCCAAAATACCAGAAGTGTGGCTAAAGATATTTTAAATAACACATAAAACTACATGGAAGAGGGGCTGGGATTGTGGCTCAGCAGTAGAGCACATGCCTAGCATGTGTGTGGCCCAGGTTCAATCCTCAGCACCACATAAAAATAAATAAAGGAATTGTGTACAACTAAAATAAATAAATATTTTTTAAAAAAAACTACATGGAAGAAAAGTGAAACAGGAAAAAAGAGCAACAGAATTCTGAAAAATGAAAAGTAAGGATTAGGCAGGATATCTGGTAAGCAATTTTAGCAGACCCAGGAGTGCTGAATTCTAAGTCAGCAATGGGGAAGTCAGGAGGCAGAAGACAGAACTCCTGCAAGAGGCTGAGTAATTGGCAACACTGCATAGTTCCAGGAGGGTTGGGGTAGGAGTGGGGGGGTTAAGGTAAAGTTGGAATCAGGAAGATAACTGGTAAATTACTCAAGAAGTGGTTAGATCCTCTTCTCGCTCATAAGGCCAAGGTATACTATATGCCTGAACCGAGTACTGGAACTCTGCTAAGTGGCTAAAGTCATCCAAGACAAAAATATTCTCCTACTTCCTGATAAAATCCATATTAAAATTATCTTAAGGAAAGTATCGGGGCTGGGGTTGTAGCTCAGTGGTAGAGCGCTCGCCTAGCACGTGCGCAACCCGAGTTTGATCCTCAGCACCATGTAAAAATAAAGGCATTGTGCACAAAAAAAAAAAGGAAAGTATCTATATTTGAGATCCTCTGCACTATCATAGACTAAATTTAAAAAGAAATATATAAGCTCACAGTAAAAAAAAAAAAAAAAAAAAAAAAAGAAATCACCATATGCACATAGAAGTAAGTCTCTATGAGTTAATCAGTAGAAAGAAAACTATAGGCTGGGTGCAATAGCGCATGCCTATAATCCATCAACTTGGGAGACTGAGGCAGGACATCTACAGGTTTGAGGATTGCTTGGGCAACTCAGTGAGACCCTGTCTCCAAAAATAAATAAATAAAAATAACTTGGGATATAACTCAGGTAAAGTGCCCCTGGGTTTAATCGCCAGTACCCTCCCCCACCAAAAAAAAAAAAAAAAAAAAAAAAGAATGAAAAGAATGTTACAGAAGCCAGGCACAGTTGTGCAATGCCCATAATCCCAGACATTCAGGAGACTGAGGCAAATGGGTTCTCAAATTTGAGGTTAGGCTCAGCAATTTAGCAAAACCCTGTCTTAAAATAAAACAGGGCTGCAATGTAACTCAATGGTAAAGCATCCCTGGGTTCAATTACTAGTACCACAAAAGAAAAAGAAAACAATTGGTACTGTCCTCACCCTTACTTCCAATAATATAATTATAAAACACAGAATATTGAATAACTACATATAAAGTATTTTTTAAAAGGAGTGCCAGGTGTAGTGATGCACACCTGTAATCCTAACAATTTGAGAATTGAAGCAGGAGGATCACAAGTTTGAGGCCAGCCTACACAACTTAAAGAGAGACCCATCTCAACCTAAAAAACACGCCTGTAATCCCAGCACTTTGGGAGGCTGAGAGAGGATCACAAGTTCAAAGCCTGCCTCAGCAATGGCCAGGCAACACTTAGTACCCTGTCTCTAATAAAAATACAAAAAAAAAGGGCTGGGATGTGGCCCAGTGGTCGAGTGCCCCTGAGTTCAATCCCCAGTACCAAAAAAAAAAAAAATAAAATAAAAAAAAATAAAAATAAAAAAGGGCTGATGATGTAGGTCAGTGGTAGAGCACCCCTGGGTTCAATCCTTCATACTACAATCAATCAAGCAATTTCAAAATGAGGAAACAAGAAAAAGTACCCAAAGTGTCAGTTTGAAAAAGAATAAAACATTGCTTTTAGGAATTAAAAATGTAACTATTAAAATTTAAAACTGAGCCGGGTGTGGTGGCACACGCCTATAATCCCAGCACTTTGGAGGCTGAGGCAGGAGGATCACAAGTTCAAAGTCAGCCTCAGCAATGGCGAGGCACTTAGCAACTCAGTGAGACCCTGTCTCTAATAAAATACAAAAAAAAAAAAAAAAAAAAAAAGGGCTGGGGATGTGGCCCAGTGGTTGAGTGCCCCTGAGTTCAATCCCCAGTACCAAAAAAAAAAAAAAAAATAAAATAAATAAAATTTAAAGCTGAGTTAAACAGCAGATTAGACACAGTTGAAGGAGGATTACCAAACTAGATGTCAGATTTTAAGAAATTAGGGAGGAAGACCAGCAGGTGCCCCAGAAGCAGTCACTGCAACTTCAGGATGGGTCTGTATGCCTGGTACCACAGCTACAGGCCCCAGAGACTGTGTTTGAAGTAGTGGGTGCACCAACATGTCCTGTGGTTCCAGTGCTGGTTTTGACCACCACATTACCTTTTTTTTTTTTTTTTTTTTTTTTTTTTTTGCAGGAGGGCCAGCTTCACCAAGTAGAATATGCTTTAAAGGCTATAAACCAGGGTGGTCTTACATCAGCAGCTGTCAGAGGGAGGGACTGTGCAGTAATTGTCACACAGAAGAAAGTACCTGACAAATTACTGGATTCCAGCACAGTGACTCACTTATTCAAGATAAGTGAAAACATTGGCTGTGTGATGGCTGGAATGACAGCTGACAGCAGATCCCAGGTACAAAGGGCACACTATGAGGCAGCTAATTGGAAATACAAGCATGACTATGAGATTCCTGTATACATGCTATGTAAAAGAACTGCTGATATTTCTCAGGTCTACAGACAGAACGCTGAAATAAGGCCACTTAGTTGCATGATTTTCATTGGTATAAAGAACAAGGCCCTTAGGTATACAAGTGTGATCCTGCAGGTTACTATTGTGGGTTTAAAGCCATTGCAGCAGGAGTTAAACAAACTGAGCCACCCAGCTCCCTTTGGGGGAAAAAAAGTGAAAAAATAATTTGGACATTTGAATAGATAGTAGAAACTGCAATCACACATGTTTGTCTACTGTTCTATCAATTGATTTCAAACCTTCAGAAACATAAGTTGGAGTAGTTACAGTTGAAAATCCTAAATTCAGAATTCTTACAGAAGCGAAGACAGATGCTCACCTTGTAGCTCTAGTAGAGAGAGACTAGACATTGTCATTAGTTTACCAAATCCATGATGCCATCTGTCTGTGTGTTTAGTAACAATAAACCAACATTATGGAGGCCCTGAAGTAAAAAAGGAACCTTTCCCACTCTACTACTAAAGTGGTTAGGATTCTATATAGATAAAAACATTGCTTTTGGCAATAAAAGAGAAATTACTCAGCATCAGGAAGTGAAAATATTAAAGAGAGCCTGACAGACATGAAGAATACACTGACATGGATTCACATATGGCTATTTGAGTCCTAGAATACACAGAATAGAAAAGAAACAATACAGAAGCCAGGCGTGGTGGTGCACGCCTGTAATCCCAGCACTTGGGAGGCTGAGGCAGGAGGATCACAAGTTCAAAGCCAGCTGGGATTGTGGCTCAGCGGTAAGTGCTCGCCTCGCACATGTGCGGCCTGGGTTCGATCCTCAGCACCACATACAAATAAAAACGCATTGTGTACAACTAAAGATTCTTTAAAAAAAAGCCAGCCTCCAATGGCGAGGCACTTAGCAACTCAGTGAGGCCCTGTCTCTAATAAAATACAAAAAAGGGCTGGGGATGTGGCCCAGTGGTTGAGTGCCCCTGAGTTCAATCCCGGTACCAAAAAAAAAAAAAAAAAAAAAAAAAAAAGAAAAGAAAAGAAAAAAGAAACAATACAGGGGCAGGGGCTGGGGTTGTGGCTTAGCAGTAGAGCACTTGCCCAGCACATGCGCGGGGTTCGATCCTCAGCACCATGTAAAAACAACGACATTGTTTACAACTAAAACAAATAAATAAATATTGTTTTTAAAAAAAGAAAAGAGGGGCTGGGGTTGTGGCTCAGCAGCAGAGCGCCCGCCTCGCACGTGCGCGGCCAGAGTTCAATCCTCAGCACCACGTAAACATAAATGCAATTGCATTGTGTACAACTAAAGTAAATAAATAAATATTAAAATAAAAAGAAAAGAAACAATACAGAAGAGATAAAAGCTACAAAATTTAAAAAGATGAAAGATGGGATAGGGGTATAGATCAATAGTATGGCACTTGCCTAGCATGCATGAGGCTCTGAGTTCAATCACCAGTACCACAAAAACAAATAAACATATATAAAAGACTTGAATCCAGATTCAAGATACCTAATACATACCCAATACTATGAGTATTTAAAAAAAATGGATAGGGAAAATTAATATTGTTTAAATGACCATATTGCCAAAAGCAATCTACAGATTCAATGCAATCCCCATAAAAATACTAATAATATTCTTCATAGAATTAGGAAAAAATCTAAAATTCATCTGGAAGAAGAAGGGAACAACAACAAAAAAAAAAAACCCAGAATAGCCAATGTAATCCAGAGCAAAAGAACAAAGGTAGAGACATCAAAATACCAAATTTCAAATTGTAAAAAGAGTCACAGTAACTAAAAACAGTAATGATACTGGCATAAAAACAGACAAATGAACCAATGAACAAAAATCACAGGGACAAACTCAAATAGCTATAGTCATCTGATTTTGACAAAGGTCCTAAAAACATACACTGGAGACAAGACAGCCTCTCTTTAACAATCAATGCTAGAAAAACTGGATATCCATAGGTAGAAAAATGAAACTATATCCCTATCTTGAACCTCGTACAAAAGTAAATTCAAAATTAATCAAACACCTAATTATAAGGTCAGAAACACTGAAACTGTTAGAAGAAACAATAAGAGATACACTTCAACACACAGGTGCAGGCAAAGACTTCCTGAATAAGACTCCTTTAGCTCAGGAAATAAAAAAAAAATAAAAAAGTGGGATGGCATAAAATTTAAAAATTTCTACACAGAAAGCAAACAATTAACAAAGTGAAGAGATAACCAACAGAATAGAAGAAAAATCTTTGTTAATCCTCCAAGAGAGAATTAATATCCAAAATATATCAAGAACTCAAAAAACAAATCAAAAAATGGGCAAATTACCTCAAAAATTCTCAAAAGAAGTACAAGTGGTCAACAATTATATGAAAAAATGTTCAGTATCTTTAGCTATCAGGGAAATGCAAATCAAAACTACACTGAGGGCTGGCAATGTGACCAGTGGTAGAGTGCCTACCTGGCATACATGAGGCTATGGGTTTAATTTTTAGCACCACAAAAAAAAAAAAAAAAAAAAAAAAAAAAAACCCACATTGATTCCAACATATTCCAGTCAGAATGGCAATCATCAGGAATACAAATAATAAATGCTGGTCAGGATGGGGAAAAGAATTCTTACAGGCTATTATGGGAATGTAAATTAGTAAAGCCACTATGGAAATCAGTATGAAGCTTCCTCAAGACACTAAAAATTAGTCTACCATATGATCCAACCATACCACTCCTTAGTATTTATCTGAAAGAATTAAAGTCAGGCCACTTGTGGTGGCACACGCCTGTAATCCCAGCGATTCAGGAGGCTGAGGCAAGAGGATAGCAAGTTCAAGGCCAGCCTCAGCAATTTAGCGAATCTCTAAACAAGGTAGCAAGACCCTGTGTCAAAATAAAAATAAAAAATAGAAAGGGCTGGGAATATGACTCCATAGTTAAGCACCTGGTACCAAAAAGAAAAAAATAAAGTCAGGATATTTTATAAACACATGCATACCCATGTTTAAGGCAGCACAATTTACAACAATCAAATTTTAGAACCAGCCTAGATATCAGTCAACAAATGAACAGATTTAAAAAAAAAAGTATGTATATACAATAGAATTTTATTCAGCTTTAATGAGAAATTGTGTCACTTGAAGGAAAATAGACAAAACTAGTGACCATAAACTGGAGAAAAAGAAGTCACACTTAGAAAAATATCTGTTTTCTCTCATATGTGGAAACTAGAAGGAAAACACAAAAACGGTTTGGGACAAACAGATAAAGGGAACAGAACCAAGAATTCAAAAATAAACTCACTCTTATGTAGCAATATTGATTTTCAAAAGAAGGACCAAAGCCAATTTAAAGAATGGAAAGCCTTTTCAACATTTGGTGCTGGCACAACTCCTTTTCCACATATTAAAAAAGATGAACTTCAGCCGAGCATGGTGGCACATGTCTGTAATCCCAGCCCTTGGGAGGCTAAGGCAGGAGGACCGCGAGTTCAAAGCCAGCCTCAGCAATGGCAAGGCACTTAGCAACTCAGTGAGACCCTGTCTCTAATAAAATACAAAAAGGGGCTGGGGATGTGGCTCAGTGGTCGAGTGCCCCTGAGTTCAATCCCTAGTACAAAAAAAAAAAAAAAAAAAAAGGGCCTTGAGGGCTCAGTGGTGGAGCGCTCACCTAGCACATGCACAGCCCGGATTCGTCCTTAGCACCACGTAAACATAAATGTATTGCATTGTGTACAACTAAAGCAAATAAATAAATATTAAAAAAAAAAAAAACTTGAAAAAAAAAATGGGCTGGGGATGTGGCCCAGTGCCCCTGAGTCCAATCCTCAGTACCAAAAAAAAAAAAAAAAAAAAAAAAAAAAGATGAACTTCAACCCCTAACAACATAAATAAAAAATAACTTTGGACTAATCATAGATCTAAATCTAAAACCAAAACTATAATAACACTTCTAGGAAAAAAAACATGGGCTGGGGTTGTGGCTCAGCGGTAGAGCACTCGCCTAGCACGTGTGTGACCCAGGTTCAATCCTCAGCACCACATAAACATAAATGCATTGTATTGTGTACAACTAAAGCAAATAAATATTTTTAAAAAAAAACATAAAATATCTTTGCACACTGAGTATGGGAAAGATTTAAGAAAAGTTATTTGACAAAATTTAATGTAAGGAGGAACTAGAAGAAGTAATCTCCACCATGGTGTTAGGTTAACATTGGTAGTATGAATATAAATTTATAACTTTTTTTTTTTGTACCAGGGATTGAACTCAGGGGCACTTGACCACTGGGCCACATCCCCAGCCCTTTTTTGTATTTTATTAGAGACAGGGTCTCACTGAGTTGCTAAAGTGCCTCGCCATTGCTGAGGCTGGCTTTGAACTCGCAATCCTCCTGTCTCAGCCTCCCAAGTGCTGGGATTACAGGCATGCACCACCATGCCTGGCTAATTTATAACTTTTATATATGTATGTATATAGAGGTTGCTACAGTCTGTCTTCAAAAATTCCAAATGTTGAAACTTAATCATTAATATGCTGCTATTAAGAGTTGGGACTTTATAATGATTAAATCATGAAGGTGAAGCCATCATGAATGAAACTAGGGACCTTATAAAGGGGATAGAGGGAACAGGCTTGGCATTTTTGCCCTTCTGCTCTCCCATCATGTGCAGATGAGGCAAGAAGGCCTTCAGCAAACACTAAATATAGACACCTTGATTTTGATCACCTCCAAAACTATAAAAAGTAAATTTTGACTATTTATAAATAACCTAGTCTCAGGTATTTTGTTATAAAAGCCCTAATAAACTAAGACACACATATAAATGAAAAACAAAGATATGTGTGTATAAGGATACACACAAATATATCCTAATTTGTCTGTTGAGGGGGCCTACAAGTAATGACACAATATTTGCAATAAGTTCTTCAGGTACCCAGATTGTGATTTCCAAATGCCATTCCCCACTAATAAGAACAAGGCTCCTCTGAGACAAGCTGATTCAAGGGTTAGGGCATACAAAATGAGCCCAGAGAATCTTGTACACCAGAAAGTAAATAAGAGTTCAAAAAATTGTTAAAACATATGAAAACAACACAAGAACCAGTCTGAAAAGTTTCATAAAGGCCAAATCTAGTACATGCTAAATACAGAAATAACTAGAGAAATTAATAATAGACCACTAAACAAGATCATACATTTAAATCACTGAAATAAATAAATGAATGGGTAAATAAGTAGAAGGTAAGAGGAAAAGGGAAAGCTCTTTCTTATAGCAGAATGACAATAACTACAGAAGGAGTATGGATTTGTAAAATCATCACTGGATGCTAAAATCGGTGAAAGTTTGATGAGGAACAGGATATTTACATACTATCAATATATACTAATTTTGAGGGGAAAAAATAGACAAGTACAAATTAAGGGATAGTCTAGAAAACAACTGGCCTGTATTTTATAAAATCATAATGTCAGAGAGGAAAAACTGGTTTATTAGAGGCACGAAAACTCTCCCAATTCTTTGTTAGTGGCAATCAAAACAACTAGAGAGCAGCTTCTCATCAAGGTGGCTTACTATGGGAAGACTAAGGTTCAACAGCAAAAAGAGACATGGAAAAGTCCAGGTACTCTAGAAAATGGAACAGAGTGTGAAAAAGTGCTCCAGCCAGGCGTGGTGGCGCATGCCTGTAATCCCAGCACTTGGGAGGCTGAGGCAGGAGGATCGTGAGTTCAAAGCCAGCCTCAGCAATGGCAAGGCACTTAGCAACTCAGTGAGACCCTGTCTCTAAATAAAAATACAAAAAAGGTCTGGGGATGTGGCCCAGTGGTCAAGTGCCACTGAGTTCAATCCCCAGTAACAAAAAAAAAAAAAAAAAAAAAAACAGTGCTCCAGTACTGAAGGCACAGCAACATGGTGGCATAGCAGCATAGCTGAGGACATGGGTAGAGGAGAGGGAAGGGAAGAGCCAATGAATGCATTTAGAACACAAACACAGTGCAGAGGAACAGTATGGACACAGAGATCTGGGATCTACAGAGCAGGCTAGAGTTACAGAGGTTCTCTGTATTTCCCAACCTGTACTCACTATGCTATAAGAAGGAACCATCATTAGGCCACATCTGAGCTTGCTGCATGTTCCTGTCCCAAGAAACCCTTGGCAATCTGTTGTCGCCTGAAGCGATGGCCGCTTGGAGCAACGAAGCCGCGGGAAGAAGTTTAGAGGCGAACTGGAAACAAACAGCCTTTTTATTTTGATAACTTTTCTCTCTGGCTCTAACAACGACTTTAACACACACCACACACACCACCAAACAACCAACACACCAAATGGCGCAGACCCGATCAACAATCTCGCTCAAGTCCCGCGAGATCCCGGGCCAAGTCCCGTGAAACTACGAAAGGCGACAATGCCCAAACATCTCTATGGCCCGTAGTCAACCACATTCTTAGCCATCTCCCCAAACAGGGCTCCTACAGCAATCATTACTACACTGTCTCAGTGGGTGTATCTCTTGAGTCTTGGCTTTGTGCTGGGGGAATAGAGCATCACTAAAACAAGCCCCCTGAAAACTCCAAGCAATGAGAAACTGCTTGATAACAACGGAAGGAAACATAAATTGCTCCCCTGGTAAGATGGGTGACTCAAATAGCCAGCTGAA
>CM046663.1:95649153-95723457 GCA_025594165.1 Tamias sibiricus
ACATTATGCATAAGTTGTTGTTTATTTTTGTAGGGCAGCACAGACATCTTTAACTTAAAGTCTATGGAATGAGACACAACTTTCCTAAGTCCTTGATGCAAAGTGTTTGTTAATTTGACTCTATGTGCTTACCAGGGGTTTATCACTGTTACAGCCTCTGTTGAATGCAAGCTATGAAAGAACCTGCTTTGATAGCTGGGTGGCTGTTCCCTTATATTATGTTGCAGGCCTACCTCTTCCTGTATTGGGCCTTTTAAGAGTGACTCTGACCATCCACATTCCAACCCAGTCTTTTTTCTTTCCCTTTCTTGAGGCTCATATGGGTCTTCTGTTTCACAGTCAAACTTCAGACCGTCTTCTGTTTACTTTAGGGACGTAATTTATTTATTTATTTTTTAAAAATTGCTGTCATTAAGCTAGTGATCTACTAAGTGTATATTCAGAAGAAGAATGCTTTAAATGCAGTTGTGGTAGCTAGAGGTATATCTAAAGTAACTAGGCAATGAGTAGGAAGTATTAAGAGCAATCATCTTAGGACAAAGGACTGGAAGTATAGCTCAGTGGGGTTAGCAATGCTTGCCTAGCATGTGCAGAGTCCTGGGTTTGATCCTCAAGATTGCCAAAGAAAAACAGAAAAAAACAAATGTTCTTTTGTTGTTTAATGGGGTATTGCTTCAGTTTTGTAAGATGCAAGATATTCTAGAGTTTTTATGTCACAACAGTGTGAATATGCTTAACAATTTTTGAACTCTGTACACTTAAACATAGTTAATTAATTAAGGAATACGCTAATTGCGTTGTTGAGCCATAAGCGTTACCCTGTTGCCGCCTGACAAGAAAAAATAACATCCTGGAGATCAGGAGCCTTTACCTAAATTAAAAATGGAGATAGCTAAGATTGCCCGCAACATTTAGCTACGTGAGCCATACGGCTCAATAGTCAATCGTTCACTCCACCCTTCCATGGTCTCGTGAGACTTGGCCCTGGACATCGTTGGATTGGGTCAGCGCCATTTGCATGGTCTCGTGTGAGACTTGGCCGGGGGGGTATGGTGGATTGGGTAGGTGCCATTTTTTGTGTGGTGTGGTGGTGGTTGGCAGAGTTGTGGATAGCGTGTGGGAGTTGTTGTTGGAGCGGAGAGAAAAGATAGCAGAATAAAAGAGCCTGTTTTTTCCAGTCCGCCTCTGAACTTATTCCTGTGGCGTTGTTGCTCCAAGCAGCAATCACTTCAGGCAGCAACAGCAGTATAAGGCAGAAGTAATTTTAATTTGTTTGATGTTATGTTGGGTGGCCCCAAGAGGCAGAGCGGTACATGCTGCTTCCCTCACTGGGGTGCACAGTCACTAGTCAGTATACTTGAACCTGCAAGGCCCACACTGTGAGGTGGATCTTGTTGTGGGGAGTAGTGTGCAGTATGCATGAGGTTTTCTGCTGGCTGCTGTGGTTATTTTTCCTCAGAAATGACCATTTCTGGGTCCTTGATGCTGCTGAATCTGGTTGGCACCTGGTACTGTCTGTTCACGGAGCTCGGAGGGACTTTCTTGTGTCACTTCACACAGGATCCTTGGACTGGTATAAAGAAGTGCATTTGGTTTAATCCAGCTCTACCTGGACCACACCCTGCAAGGGCCCCACTCACTTGTTTTTTATACTGCCGAGAGGAGGAACTCTCCTACAAAGGGACCTGAGGCTGTGCACTTCCAGTTCTGCTTGCTTCAGTGCCTCCCCTCCACCTCACTTCCAAAACCTCCACCAGCTCCTGGCGGAAGGGCCCAGTGCTGACATGATCACAGGCGGGATGCCGTTCCAGTGGGCCCTTTGGACACGCTGCCTCACAGGTGCAGGCCATCATGCAGGTGGGTGGGGTTTCCTTGACCCTGTGCAAGCACCTAACCTGGTCAGCCATGATAGCAGCGGGATAACTGAAGTCTTCATCACAGTTTTTCCACCCAATGGGTGTGGCCCTTGAAGCTAAGCATGCCCATTCATGTCGTCTGTTGCACAGGGTTGTAGCTTGGTAACCATTGTTCATATACTTGTTAGTAGATATCTGATTACTGCGTGGTTTAGCAGCGACTAGGTGGTGAAGAGTAGATGGCTCCAAGTGTTGAAAAGCCCCAGTGGGGCCTTTGAGGCCTCCTCATGGCCTCTAAATTACTCTGGGCAAAGAGGTCTTTTGTCTCTTGCTTTAATAAAAGTTTCTTAAAATGTCGACGAGTACCAACCAGGGATCCACAGGGCTGCACAGTCAGGCAAATTACGAAAAATCAATGACAACCTTGTCCCATGGATAAGCTGGTATAGATGATATAGATAAGAAAAACAGTAATAGAGTGTCCGAGGGACTAGTGCCCTGTGGACAGAGTGGCTGACCAGGGAAGCGCGGGCCAGTATGACCGAAGCCTCCACCTTCCCCACTGGGCCCAGGGGGAGGAAGGCAAGGCCGCCAGCTCTCCTTTCACCCAGGATGCTTGACTTTTTACCCTCACAGACTCCTCAACACCTGGAATCTGTAGACCTTGGCGACATCTAGCACCGAGGTGGTCTTATTGAGCAGCAAAGCAAACAAAACGTTAGCCAGCTTCCCGGTCACTTAAAATTCCCCTATAGAAAGCTGCAAGCACCTCTTGGCTTTGCACAGCAAGGGGAACTCTCCTACAAAGGAATGGTCTAATGGGACCTGCTTTGTCTCACTCTCCCAGTTCTTTTTCCAGTACTGCCTTTACAACCTTATGTCCCAAACCTCCACCCACTCCTTGTCGGAGGAGCCCAGTGCCCGGCTGGAGTGCAGGGGGGCAATACTTCCGGGAGCAGTTGGTCCATGGGGACTGGCTGCACTGATACTGGCCATTTCCCTGTGGGTGCTTTCCTGATCATGCGCAGAGTCAGCATGCTGCTGTGACTGGCTGCCTGGACGGTGTAAGTGTGGAGGAGGATCACTGAAGATGGTCTTTAGTGACCTCTTTTAGGCTCACTGTAAATCCTGATGGTTCTCTTGAAAAGCAACCGAGGTTTTCAAGACTTCCCTGAATGTCATTGAATTTCCAGTCAATCATGATGTCCTTTACATGCTGGAGCTATTTACAGGAGAAAACTCCTTTCCAGGGGGCTGGAGTCCCTTTGAGAGCTCAGGTTGAGCAAGCGCAGTGTCACTGCCCTTTAGGCTCTGAAAGCTCACTTGTTGTTGTTTAGCAGGGTTGTTTGTGAATGACTATTCTGCCCTTGAAAGATAACAGACCTTGGAGCTGACTTGTTTTGGTTGCCTTGGCAGCCTAGGTTGGCTCACCTATTGGATTCCGTGGTGGTTGAAAAGTGCTCCATGATCTCCTAATGAGTTTTCTTTCCCAGGACCACTCTCCATTATGCCTGTACCTATGGACATTCGGAAGTGGTGGCCCTCTTAATAGCGAATAAATGTAAAGTTGAAGTTTTGGATAATGACTACAACACACACCATTGATTAAGGTACATACATTAGTATCCTAGGGATTTACCGCAGGAGGTGGATTTGATTGAAATGCTTGAATAAAAAGGCTTAATATAGTTTAAATATAACTAATTCGTAAGCCCTATGAAAAGTTTGGAATGCATATCTTGAAATTTATGGTACGTTTCCAACAGCAGCAGAACACCAGCATGAGGAATGTGTAAATATTCTTCTAGCTACAGGTGCCAATCCAAATGTTCAGAACAAGGATAGTTTACTCTCCTCTCCACCTTGCCGTCTTTTGTAACAGCACAGCAATGGCAGAAAAGCTGCTTTCATACAACGCAGATATGGAATTACAAAACCAGGTACACACCACCCAATTTTTATTTCCAGATTATTTGAAATACATTTGTTTTAATAATGACATAAGTAGGGTCCATTTCCATATTTAGAAGCTGAAGCACTTACTGCAGGAAAATGTGTTAAACTAAAATGGATTGTCGAGACCTCACTTCAAATGCTAGTACTTTAAAAGAAGTATTAGAAGGTACAACTTTCTTGTATGTACCAATTGCAAATATTTGTGAAAACAGTGGGATTTTTTTAAAGGTAAAACATTTTCTGTTTGCAAATTATGTTTTGCACCAAAGCTTTTTTTCAAAATAGTGCAAAACAAAACTGGAAAGCAAAATTTTCCCTGGAAATAGGCTTTATCTTAAAACCCAAACAAAACAGCATTTTATAATAAATGGTGATCTTATTGCTATGAGAAAAAGTTGCATGAAAGTTAATTATCTCTTTGTGGTAAGGCTTGAAACAGGAAAAAATGGAAAAGTGAAAAACTGGATAAGTTTCCAATGTGGAAAATAGATAATTAAGGAAAAACATACCAAGAAGAGTTTAGTTTTTGTATTTTTTCCTGGTTTCTGCATATGGATGAGGTGCTATTCAATTTGGGAATAAAAATAATTAATTTAGGAAAGGAAGATGCAGAGTTGCAAACGCATCTAAAGAACAGTTTTAGGAGGTTTCTGAGCAAATCAGGTGACTAGGCAGTGATGAAGGGGAAGGGTTAGAGGGGAGAACAAATTATTTTAACTGATAGATGATCTTTTTCTGCCTGAAACAACCAATTATGATAAAAGTCAAACCATGCTCTCAAATCTACACCACCTTACTGGAATGTGGGAGCTAAAGAGCTTACATATGAAACCAAGCTGCATTTTGAATTTACTGTCCTTATTCTTCCACTGCCTAGGAAACTTACATGGAGTATTTTGGTAAATGACTGTCTCTTGCTTTTTTTTTTTTTTTTTTTTTTTTTTATGGCAACTCTGCAAAGAATAAAGGGAATTGTTCCTATAAATGAGAGATGAGATGAAGAGATGATTGTGTGCTCCCGTTTAGTTCTCTACTCAAATGATAACCTCAAAGTGACCTGGGGAAGATTTTAAAAAATTGTTGATAAACCTAGGCTCTTCCCTGGAGGTTTTATGTTCACTAAAATCAAATAAGGCCTGGACATGGATATTTACAAATATTTCCTGAGATTTACTGATCCAACTCCTAGAGAAGAATCACTAAATAGAGAAGTATAAATATACAAATTCCCAGATCTCCAAAACTGAAGAAATATCTGGGAGAATTGGAGTTTGACTAGGTACTGCTTTCTTCCAATCTCTTCTTTCTGACAATATTAGTTTAACTTACATTTGTTTTCATCTACTCCCATGCCTGGGCAGTTAAAAGAAGTACGATTAGTGATAAATTCTTGGCTTACAGAATGCAACCTTTTTCCTTCCAACAATGTTAATCATCCACCATTATTTAAAAGGCGGTTAGAAATTTTCTTATGGCTAGTCTTTCAATAAGCAGAAACCAACCTTTTCAGGATTTTATGTCTCTGTTATCATTCAGGTCATTGGATCAACAAATGCTAACTTTAAGGATGATTTTCTTGGTTAGTAATAACAGCAAATGTTGAAAATTTTTAGCAGAGGCTGGATTTTAGACTATATTTATTAGTCTGTTGGGTTTCTAGGGCTGTGTCATAATTAGCCTAGCAGTTTTGAAAACTGAAAACCATGTTTGTAAGAAACTTAAAGGGGCTCCTCTTAATAACTTAATGTCAGCATTCCTATGCAACTAAATTCTTATTTAAATAATAGTTTGGGAGAACAGTAAAGCAAATGGAGTATGAATTGATAGGTGGTGGTAAAAAATTTCAAAATGAAGATATTGTGAATTTTTTGTATTATATTTTTGTGAAGCCTCATATTTTGAGTGAAAAATGATATTAAAGAAAGGAAACATTTGAGTTCGGCTTGCGGGCCCTGTGACCTGCGGGCGGAGTTTCCCCAGTTTGGTGGCTGCCTAAGTTTCCCGTTCAGCCCTGCCTGAATAAGATCCCAGTTAGACCTGCGGGCCCTGCAGGCTGTGGCGGAGCACCAGTTTGGACTGCCAGCTTAAGTGCCCAGTTCAGCCTGAGGGTGTGGGAGCTCCCAGTTTGACTACCAGCGTGAGTTCCTGGTTCCACCTGTGGGCCCTCGGGGGAGTTTCCCAGTTCCGACTGCCACCTTAAGTTACCAGTTCAGCCTGCCCGCATGAGATCCTGGATCAGCCTGTGGGCCCTGCAGACTGCGGGCAGAGCTCCCAGTTCGGCCTGCCTGCTTGGGTTCCTTGTTCAGCCTGCCAGCCCTGAGGACTGCAGGCAGAGCTCCCAGTTCGGCCTGCAGGCCCAGCGGCCTGTGAGCAGAGCTCCCATTTCGGACTGCCAGCTTACATTCCCAGTTCGGCCTGAGGGTGGGAGCTCCCAGTTCAGACTACCAGGGTGAGTTCCCCGTTCTACCTGCTGGTGGGAGCTCCTAGCTGGACCTCCTAAGGTGAGGTCCAGCCAGGCAATGCCTGCAGGACTTCCAACTCTGCCCATCCACCTTGGAGAGGCCATTCCTGCTGAGGACAGCAGGAGAAAAAGCCCCGCTCACCTGCATCCATTCTAGCTCAGCCCACCTAATAAGGAGCCACAGAGACAAAACTGTAAATATGAAAATAGAAAAACTGATATATATTGGGTACATTGAAAGCTCTAATGTTGATATTTCCCTAAAAAGTGAGGTTTTGGGTAACCTGTAGGGACCTTATAAGACAAAAGAGCAGAAGCTGTAATACTCCAGGCTTACCTTGCAAGAGAAGGGAACTACATAGTCATCATGAAAAAAAACAAGGGAGGAAAATGCCAATGCCGCAAACAAACCAAGATACCACAACAATAGAAGCCACAGAAAGCACAGTAGGTGAAATGTCAGAGAAGGAGTTCCGAATATACATAATTAAAATGATAAGAGATTTGAAAAAAAGATTTGAAAAAAGTGATTTGAAAAAAGTGAACAGATACAGGCAAGAATGATCTCTCCAACAAAAAGATATTAAATACAGGTAGCAAAAAGATTACTTCAAGAAAGAGATAGAGAGTTTTGAGAAAAAAAAAACAAACAGAAATTCTTGAAATGAAAAAGAAACAGTAAGCCACTTAAAAAATTCAATAGACAATGAGGACAAAATATCTAATCTTGAAAATAAAGTTGACCTCATAGTGAAGATGGTAAAAAACCATGAACAGAATATCCAAGAATTATGGGATACCATCAAAAGACCAAATTTAAGATTTATTGGAATAGAGGAAGGTGCAGAGATTCAAACCAAAGGAATGCACAATCTCTTCAATGAAATAATATGAGAAAATTTCCCAAGCAAAAAGAATGAATTTGAAAATCAAATACAAGAGGCCTACAGGACGCCAAATGTACAAAATTACAACAGACCGACACCAAGACACATTATAATGAAAATGCCTAGCATACAAAATAAAGATAGAATTTTAAAGGCTGCAAAGAGAGAAGAGTCAGATTACCTACAAGGGAAAACCAATTCGCATCTCAGCAGATTTTTTCAACCCAGATCCCTCAAAGCCAGGAGAGCCTGGAACAACAACTATACCAGGCTCTAAAAGATAAGGGATACCAACCAAGAATTTTATAACCAGCAAAATTAAGCTTTAGATTTGAGGATGAAATAAAAACTTTCCACGATAATCAAAAGCTAAAAGAAATTTACAAGAAGAAAGCCTGCTCTAGAGAATATTCTTGGTAAAATATTCCATGAGGAGGAAATGAAAAATAATAATGAAAATCTGCAAAGGAAGAACTTACAGTAAAGAAACAAACCAACAAGCCAGGAGCGGTGGTGCACGCCTGTAATCCAGCACTTTGGGAGGCTGAGGCAGGAGGATCGCGAGTTCAAAACCAGCCTCAGCAATGGTGAGGCACTTAGCAACTCAGTGAGACCCTGTCTCTAAATAAAATACAAAAAAGGGCTGGGGTGTGGCCCAGTGGTTGAGTGCCCCTGAGTTTCAATCCCTGGTACAAAAAAAAAAAAAAAAAAAAAAAGAAAAGAAAACAAACCAACCCAAGGAGAAACCAAGTCAAGCTAAATACCAAAAATAATAAATAAATAAATGACTTGTAATACACATTATGTTTTGCAATAATAACCCTGAATGTTAATGGCCTACAACTCACCAATTAAAGACATAGTCTAATACATTGGATTTAAAAAAACAGACCCAACAATATGTTGCCTTCAAGAGACACATCTCATAGGAAAAGATGCCCATAGACTGAAGGTGAAAGAACGGGATAAAATATATCACTCACATGGTGTTGTTCATAAACAAGCAGGGGTCTCTATCCTCATATCAAATAAAGTAGACTTCAAGCCAAAGTTAGGTCAAAAGAGATAAAGATGGACATTTCATACTGCTTAATCAGGGAATCATAGATCAACAAGATATAACTGTAATAAATATATATGCCCCAAATAATGGAGCATCTACATTCATCAATCAAACTCTTCTCAAGTTCAAGAATCAAATAGACCACAACACTAATAATTCTAGGTGATTTTAACATCCCTCTTTCACCACCACTGGATAGATCTTCCAAACAAAAGTTAAAAAAAGAAAAACTATAGAACTCAATAATACAATTAATAACTTAGACTTAACTGACCATATATAGAGTATATCACCCCATCAATGAGCCAATACACTTTCTTCTCAGCAGCACATGGATCATTCTCAAAAACAGACCCACCAAGACACATTATAATGAAAATGCCTAGCATACAAAATAAAGATAGAATTTTAAAGGCTGCAAGAGAGAAGAGTCAGATTACCTACAAGGGAAAACCAATTCGCATCTCAGCAGATTTTTCAACCCAGACCCTCAAAGCCAGGAGAGCCTGGAACAACATATACCAGGCTCTAAAAGATAAGGGATACCAACCAAGAATTTTATAACCAGCAAAATTAAGCTTTAGATTTGAGGATGAAATAAAAACTTTCCATGATAATCAAAAGCTAAAAGAATTTACAAGAAGAAAGCCTGCTCTAGAGAATATTCTTGGTAAAATATTCCATGAGGAGGAAATGAAAAATAATAATGAAAATCTGCAAAGGGAAGAACTACAGTAAAGAAACAAACCAACCAGCCAGGCGCGGTGGTGCACGCCTGTAATCCCCAGCACTTTGGGAGGCTGAGGCAGGAGGATCGCGAGTTCAAAGCCAGCCTCAGCAATGGTGAGGCACTTAGCAACTCAGTGAGACCCTGTCTCTAAATAAAATACAAAAAAGGGCTGGGGGTGTGGCCCAGTGGTTGAGTGCCCCTGAGTTCAATCCCTGGTACAAAAAAAAAAAGAAAGAAAGAAAGAAACAAACCAACCAAAGGAGAAACCAAGTCAAGCTAAATACCAAAAATAATAAATAAATAAATGACTTGTAATACAAATTATGTTTCAATAATAACCCTGAATGTTAATGGCCTAAACTCACCAATTAAAGACATAGTCTAATACATTGGATTTAAAAAAACAGACCCAACAATATGTTGCCTTCAAGAGACACATCTCATAGGAAAAGATGCCCATAGACTGAAGGTGAAAGAATGGGATAAAATATATCACTCACATGGTGTTCATAAACAAGCAGGGGTCTCTATCCTCATATCAAATAAAGTAGACTTCAAGCCAAAGCTAATCAAAAGAGATAAAGATGGACATTTCATACTGCTTAAGGGAATCATAGATCAACAAGATATAACTGTTATAAATATATATGCCCCAAATAATGGAGCATCTACATTCATCTATCAAACTCTTCTCAATTTCAAGAATCAAATAGACAACAACACTATAATTCTAGGTGATTTTAACACACTTCTTTCACCACTGGATAGATCTTCCAAACAAAAGTTAAACAAAGAAACTATAGAACTCAATAATACAATTAATAACTTAGACTTAACTGACATATATAGAGTGTAATCATCCATCAATGAGCCAATACACTTTCTTCTCAGCAGCACATGGATCTTTCTCTAAAACAGATCATATATTATGCCACAAAGCAACTCTAAGAAAATATAAAAAAGTAGAGATAGTACCCTGCATTCTATCAGATCATAATGGAATAAAATTAGAAATCAATGATAAAAAAGGAAAGAAAAGCTACTCTAATACCTGGAGACTAAATAAAAGTAGAATTTCACACAACAAAATGCAAAGCCATAAGTACAATTTCATACAATGTAATATTGTTAACTGGAACTAAAAATACTACTCCCAATGTAAAATTGAAACAATTTTAATGAAGAAAGGGACAAGATGTCTGTGATTACAGCTATTTAGATTGCAAGTTTGAAGCCAGCCTGGGCAACTCTGTGAGATCCTGTCTCAGAATAAAAAATGAAAAGGACTGAGGATATAGCTCACTGGTAGTGTCCCTGGGTTCATTCTTTAGTACCATCAAAAAAAGGGAGAGAAAAGAAAGAGGAGGAGGAGGGCAAGGGGAAAGTGTGAAAGTGGTGTTGAAAAAGAAACTGAGGGAAGAAGAAGCAACTAAGTAACTAGAATCTTTCTCCTTTTCTTTTTCTTTCTTTTTTCTTTTCTTTGTTTTATACCAGAGATTGAACCCAGGGGTGCTTAACTACTGGGCCACCATCCCCAGGCTTTTAAATTTGTTTTCTTTTGAGACAAGGTCTTGCTAACTTCCTTAGGGCCTTGCTAAATTTCTGAGGCTGACACATTATAATGAAAATGCCTAGCATACAAAATAAAGATAGAATTTTAAAGGCTGCAAGAGAGAAGAGTCAGATTACCTACAAGGGAAAACCAATTCGCATCTCAGCAGATTTTTCAACCCAGACCTCAAGCCAGGAGAGCCTGGAACAACCTATACCAGGCTCTAAAGGATAAGGGATACCAACCAAGAATTTTATAACCAGCAAATTAAGCTTTAGATTTGAGGATGAAATAAAAACTTTCCACGATAATCAAAAGCTAAAAGAATTTACAAGAAGAAAGCCTGCTCTAGAGAATATTCTTGGTAAAATATTCCATGAGGAGGAAGTGAAAAATAATAATGAAAATCTGCAAAGGGAAGAACTACAGTAAAGAAACAAAAACAAGCCAGGAGCGGTGGTGCACGCCTGTAATCCCAGCACTTTGGGAAGGCAGGAGGATCGCGAAAAACCAGCCTCAAATGGTGAGGCCTTAATAAGTGAGACCCTGTCTCTAAATAAAATACAAAAAAGGGCTGGGGATGTGGCCCAGTGGTTGAGTGCCCCTGAGTTCAATCCCTGGTACAAAAAAAAAAAAAAAAAAAAAAAAAAGAAAGAAACAAACCAACCAAAGGAGAAACCAAGTCAAGCTAAATACCAAAAATAATAAATAAATATAAATGACTTGTAATCACATTATGTTTCAACCCTGAATGTTAATGGCCTAAACTCACCAATTAAAAGACATAGTCCAATACATTGGATTTAAAAAAACAGACCCAACAATATGTTGCCTTCAAGAGACACATCTCATAGGAAAAGATGCCCATAGACTGAAGGTGAAAGAATGGGATAAAATATATCACTCACATGGTGTCTACATAAACAAGCAGGGGTCTCTATCCTCATATCAAATAAAGTAGACTTCAAGCCAAAGTTAGTCAAAAGAGATAAAGATGGACATTTCATACTGCTTAAGGGAATCATAGATCAACAAGATATAACTGTTATAAATATATATGCCCCAAATAATGGAGCATCTACATTCATCAATCAAACTCTTCTCAAGTTCAAGAATCAAATAGACCACAACACAATAATTCTAGGTGATTTTAACATCCCTCTTTCACCAATGGATAGATCTTCCAAACAAAAGTTAAAAAAAGAAACTATAGAACTCAATAATACAATTAATAACTTAGACTCAACTGACATATATAGAGTATATCACCCATCAATGAGCCAATACACTTTCTTCTCAGCAGCACATGGATCATTCTCAAAAATAGACTATATATTATGCCATAAAGCAACTCTAAGCAAATATTAAAAAGTAGGGATACTACCCTGCATTCTATCAGATCATAATGGAATAAAATTAGAAATCAATGATAAAAAAAAAGAAAAGCTACACTAATACCTGGAGACTAAATAATATGCTATTGAATGATCAATGGGTTGCAGAAGACATCAATAAGGAGATTAAGAAATTCTTAGAGGTAAATGAGAACAACGATACAACATACTGAAATCTCTGGGACACCCTGAAAGCAGTACTAAGAGGAAAGTTCATTGCATGGATCTCATTCCTTCAAAAAAGAAAAGTCAACAAATAAATGAATTAATATTACATCTCAAAGCCCTAGAAAAAGAAGAACAAATCAACCCCCAAAGAAGTAGAAGACAGGAAATAATTAAAATCAGAGCTGAAATTAATGAAATTGAAACTAAAAAAAAAAAAAAAAAAAAAATTGAAAAAATTGACAGAACGAAAAGTTGGTTCTTTGAAAATATAAATAAAATTGGGAGACCTTTAGCTATGCCAACAAAGAAAAGAAAAGAGAAAACAAAAATTACCAGTATCTATGATAAAAAAGGAAATATCACGACAGACACTACAAAAATACAGAAGATAATTAGAAATTATTTTGAAAATTTATACTCCAATAAAATAGAAAATAACAAAGACATCAACAAATTTCTAGAGATATATTATATGCCTAAACTAAATCAAGATGATATACACAATTTAAATAGGTCAATTTCAAGCAAAGAAATAGAGGATGCCATAAAAATCTTACCAACCAAGAAAAGCCCAGGACCAGATGGATACACAGCTGAGTTCTACAAAACCTTTAAAGAAGAACTAACACCAATACTTCTCAAACTATTTCATGAAATAGAAAAAGAGGGAACACTCCCAAACTCATTCTAGGAGGCCAATATCACCCTGATTCCAAAACCAGACAGAGACAAATCAAAGAAAGAAAACTTTAGACCAATATCTCTAATGAATATAGATTCAAAAATTCTTAATAAAATTCTGGCAAATCGAATACAAAAACACATCAAAAAGAGAGTTCACCACAATCAAGTGGGCTTCATTCCAGGGATGCAAGGTTGGTTCAATATAAGAAAATCAATAAATGCAATACATCACATCAACAGGCTCAAAGATAAAAATCATACGATCATCTCAATAGATGCAGAGAAAGCATTTGACAAAATACAACATCGCTTCATATTCAAAATGCTAGAAAAAATAGGGACATATTAGAGCAGTATTCAATGATATACAAGCCAAGAAATCAGGTAAGACTTTTGATAGTGAATTACCCTTGGTGTTCCTACCCTACATAAGAAAGTAAGAGAAAGAAATATCACAAAGGAGTGGCAACGAATCAATGTGTATGTGGCATCCATATTTTTCTTAATTTCCTTCTTAGTAGCCTGTAATTTAGAATTATTTAAGTAATTGTAGAGAACTTAAAATTTGAAACAATGTTTTCTGCAAAATATTTCATTAATTAAAATTTGGCCTCAGAAATCTTACCTGTCTTTGTATGAATAAGATTTTAAAATAAGTATGTTGTATGATTCTTCTATAATGACATTATAGTAAATTGGGCTTGTTATAAAACTCGATACTTTATTATAATTATTGACTCCTATTTTTGGCACAAATGAGTGGATTTCACTGTTACATTTCCACATGGGGATATCATACTTGAATCCTCTCGATCCTCCCTACTTTCCTTTCTTTCTTTCCCTTCGATCTCCCCTAGTCTTCTTCCTCTTCCCTAGTAGTCACTTCTATTTTCATAGCATCCTTTTGTTTATTTATTTTCCAGATTGCACATGTGAGGGAAAACACCTGATACTTGGCTTTCTGCCTTAAGATGATAATTGCCCTTTTATTTCCCAGTTTTGCTTCCCCTGCAGGGCTTGAAATACAACATTGCATACTGATCTGGATTTAAAGCTTCAATTTAAAAATGTATTGCTCTTCTAATAGCTTTGCTTGTATAAGTGGTTTGACCATTCTCTCTTGTAGCTTTCAGTATTCTTTCTGATTTTGTATTTTTGAGAATTTTATATAATAATATGATGTGGAGAGTTTCTTCTCTGGTCAGGCCCATTTGGGGTTCTAAATGCTTTCTATACCTGGATGTCTATATCTTTCCCAAGAGATGGTGCATTTTCTGGTATTATTTTACAGAATAAGTTTGCTATGCATGCCTATAGTCTGCACCTTTGCTCCTTTTATGTAACCTTGATTCATAGTGCATTGATTGCCTATCAGTAGTATAATTGATATTCAGTGTGGAATAGTCTTCGGGAATGGTCTGAAATAATTGCTTTGTAAGAAAGCATGAGTCATGTATTTCTACTATTTTATATTTTCTATTGTTTATAACGTATTTTGTTTCGCCATTTCCTTTTTTAGTGGGTGATAACTCTTCAACCAGGTAGGATTTTACCAACTAAAAAAGAAAACTAATGAAACTCATAAGCAAATGAGGGAATGCAGACAAAAAGAAATAAAATTTGTTGGATGTTCTAGTCTGAGCCAGACAAACCGTAATAGCACTTCATCACAGCACCTTTGAAAGTATCGGTGCTATTATAACCTATTAATTACTGATTAAGCAACTGTCATTCAAAAAAGTTGACTAATAGGCCCCTGATCTTATAATTAACCTGTAGCTGGCCTATGATTTGGTCATCAGCCTGTCTGTCTAATAAATTCAGTCTATTGCCCTTTTCCATAGATTTTAGGGACCTGTGTGGTACAAAGAATCAAGATGTGGGTCCATATCAGATGAATTCACAAATTCAAATTTGTCTGTTAAGTCTCAAGTCAGACATTTTCTTAAAAAACCTGTTTATACTTGAAGAATTTATGCTAATATTTTTGAAACTTGCACTAGTAAATGGTACCTTTTTTTTTTGTATCGGAGATTGAACTCAGGGCCACTTGACCATTGAGCCACATCCTCAGCCCTATTTTATATTTTATTTAGAGACTGGGTCTCACTGAGTTGTTTAGCACCTCGCTTTTGCTGAGGCTGATTCTGAACTCACAGTTCTCCTGCCTCAGCCTCCTGAACTGCTGGGATTACAGGCCTGTGCCACTGTGCCTGGCAAATGGTAACATTTTAACTTCAAACCTTTTAGGGAAAATCTCACATACCAGTAGTCATAGGACCATGGTTTTATATAAGCAAAGTCAGGCAATTACTGACGAGGAATTGTTTTCCTAGAAGTGAGGAATAATTATGACTTGACTGTGATATATATAATTATTAATTTTTATTAATAATTATTACTAGTTATTACCATATAGTTACTAATTACATTAATTTTCTTAAATACTTATTTAGTGAATAGTTTAATTGATTTTTCTAGTTCATGATTTTGCAGTTTGATTTTCCCATCAGGCTAGCACCCATGCCTAGTTCTAAAAAGATTTTTCTTATTTTATCATTTTTGCTTTTTCTATGGTTATAATGTTTTCTTGAAAAAAGTTTTAACTTTCTCTTCTGCTATTCTTGGTGTTTGGTCTTTTAAAAAATTACTGTCAGCTAGGTACTACTTTTTTTCTCTAGACAAAATCAAAATCACAGAAAATAACAGAAATTTAAAGAATCTTAGTAATAAGCCAAAGAAACCTCTAATACTTCAAAATATTTTAAACATTCTGCCCAAATGGTTATTAGGATGGGCAATCTGAAACTTAAGCATATCCTTTAATAAAAGGATCTTATCTGTTCACAGAAAGTAACAGCAATGACATTAATGATAAGCCAAATACTCTCCTATATTATCATAGCATAGGTGAGTGTGTTTTAACAATAAAATGGGAGAGTGAGTCTAGTGAACCTAAACCTGGATGATCAGAAGAGAATTTGTAAGTAAACCTGGAGGTGGAGGATCATAATATAACTAATGCAGGGAGGGCATATTTGAAGAGGAAAAACTCAGGTAGGAATCATTGTTTTCCCAGAAGAAAACAAAATATTGAGGTTTATACCTGGTTTGATAAAGACAAAACAGGAATTTAGGACATGGATGTTGGGAACTATGTAGAAAATTATATTAAAATAAGGGGTTCAGAGGAGTCCAAAACAGGTTGTTGCTTTCATGTTTGTAGGAACTGACACTCTTCAAGGTTTATGTTGAAAGATATTAAAAACTTTTGAGCTGCTTGGAAGAATCTGTAGAGTACATAGGAACATGAGGGTGGTTTATAGGGCTTCAAGCACCAAGGGACTAGAAGTCGCTGAACCACATGATCTGTGGCCCAGAGCAGGCATAGGCTCACTTCCACCACTTTAGCCAACTCTTTTTCTTCCTATGTAGAGGTAGGGTTCCTATGTAAAGGGGTTCAATTTGTTAGAGCTATCATGGAGCTTTAGTTGGATGGTTGGTAACATGCTTATGCTGAGACCAGTGACTGAGACTCCATTTAGCTTGTTTTCTAGGTGTGAGGAGAGAGCAGCTCCCACTCATGGTCCTTGTTTCAGGAAAGTGCATCTTCATAGGATGAGGATTTAAAGGTCCTGCAGAAGAAGGACATGAGAGTGGAAGCCCACAGGAAGGAAGATATTTAGATATCTTGGGGAAACAGAAGTACAACTTATTTAAATAGTAGTTAGGGAAACAGAAGTCCAACTTACAGTACTCTACTTCATAGGTAATCATTCCCATTGGGTGTCTGAGTGTCTGTGAATATTTTGAAGTGCTTGCTATTTTTCATGGCCCCAAATAAGGCAGGACTTGTACTGGGAAATTAATTGAATTGTGTAATTTATAATGTTTCAATCTAAGAAATGAATTCCCAGTAACAACATAAACATAAATCTTTTCTCTTGTGTATCTTCATCTTTTAAACCATTAACATGTTTCAGGGAAATCCCTCTGCCGTTTTTGAGTAAAGGGAAGCAATAGATACATTTTCATAGGTGGGTTCCATGCTAAAGCACCAAGGCTACCATTTTCAATAAACCAACTAAGTATCTGATCCAGGCAGAAACAACACTCACCAGATTTTATTATTTTAAAAAACTTGACTCACCCACGTTTGTAATACATTTTTGCTCTGAAGATTAGCAGAGGAACCTGGTACTGGTGATATCAAGCCTACTTCAGAGGAGAGCAACAACAAATCTGATACCAAGGTAAATGCCCTATTGTCAAATTAATTTTCTTGCTGTGAATTTTGTTTGTGAAGTGTTTAGTCTTACAATTTAGCAATGCTTTCCTTGTCATTTTATTTGGAAATGTTCTCAAGAGAAATTATTTGATACAATGTGTTGTTGGGTTTTTAATTTTTATCTTTGTAAATATCAGTGTTCCATCTAATACTTTAGGGAAGTGGGAGCTTTAGAAAATCCATAACAACAGCAAAATTACATTAATAGATGCATTCTAATGTCAAAGGAAATATGAGATTTGGTCAAGGATTATTTGGATAAGTTTACTGTGATTTTCAAATCAGCTTACATAATTTATAATACTTAGGACAAAATAAATCTTTAATGAATTGAATAAGTATTTATGGGTCATGTAATTTTCCTAATGCTTTTAGTTTGAACACTATCCAGAACACCGCATATAATTTTTTTCTCTTGGACACCTTATGTTTAGTGTCTATATACTTTTTAGGAAAGCTTTTCCTCAATTTCTATCTTGGGTTCCATATTTACATGTAAACTGTGAGAATTAGAAATTTAAAACCTGTTTCTCAATATTTCTATTATAAAGGTATTGTACGCAGGTTTCTGAGTGTTTTCCATTAAGAATATTTTTGAAGATGAAATGTTTTTGACAAATAATAACTAGGTCTAAAAGCAGAAAGTCTGAAAAAAACATGTGGTATAATCTGAACTTCAGAAAACTTTTGTATTGTAGTGTTTTAAAACATACACTCTGAATCTTTATGTCATAGTCTATAATTTCAGGTTTAGAACTTTGTGTACTTAGCTATTTAAGTATTCATTTTAAAGCTCTTGTCACTCTGAGATACTGCAAGATAAGAAACATGAGTATGTCTTGGAAAACTGACAATAGGATTTTGATGTAAAGACTGTTACATATATTGTGAACTTGAATAAATGGGCAGAAAATAAGATATCTATAATGATGTGTTGTAAGTAATAAGCCTGAGGTAGGTAATCATTAAGGCTATTGGATTTCTGAAAATATGCCTTTAGTTTATATTTTCCTTTGAAGTTGAAGTGGTACAAATTCTGGTGAGTTATCATAAATTAATGTCATAAATAAGGAGCAAACAAAGTAAGGAAGTGTCACCAATATGAAAATAAGTAGCAGAATATCCCTCACTTCTTCCATATTTGTGCTAAGATTAGGAGTTTAAATAAAATTTGCTTAAACTTTTTTGAGGCTCAATCCATGCACTATTAAATACATCTTTTTCAGTTACCCCTACTCTTTAGTGTTCTGATTACCAGTTCTCTCTTTCAGAGAGAAGTTGGGGAAAATTTATTTTTCCCTATTAATAATGTTATAGATTTCAGGCCTTTTATTCTTATGGAAGGTAAAGTATATTGAAGCCAGGTGAGTTGGGCATTAAATAAATTTTTAAATAAATTTAAATAAATTTTGTTAAATAAATTTTTATGGGTTTAAATACCATCAGTCAAGAGAATTAAGATAGTTAATTAAGGGCTTGGCTTAATTAAAGTAATTTATTTGCATTCAGTTGATGTAAGATAGATAGTTTTTATTGCAGGAATTAAGTATTAGTACTTGCTTAGAGCTTTGAAGGCTCTTGGTTTAAATTTAACCTAAATTCTTAGCTTAAGATTGATAGTAAATGTCTAAGGGGAAGGGAGAGGGTTGATGTAATTATGAGAGTTGGCATAAGAGGGGTCATTTTTATGCTTTCTAATTGTCATTTTATTTTCATATTGTTGGATTATGGAAATAGTGTTAGGGATATTGAGTAGATATGGCATATATAGAAACATAGTAGTTTAGTAGGACTATAATTGGTATTGATAATAGGTATAATGATATTGTTATTTGATGCAAGTTCTTTAATAATAATTCATTTTGGGGTGAATCTAGTTAGTGGGGGAAGTTCACTTAAGATATATAAATACAATAAGAATTATTGAAATTAGTAGAGGAAATTTGTTTCGTATGTTGGAGAGTGAAAAGGTGAAAGGTTTTCTTGTTAAAATGGAATAATATGAACATGTTGGTAGTATGTATAATGTAAATAATCAGATTAAATATAGTCAATGTGGGATTGAATGTGATGATTGCTATTATTCAGCTTATGTGGGTGATTGATGAGTATGCTAGGATTTTTTGTACTTGGGTTTGTTTGAGTCCTCCTCGGCTCCTAATACAATAGACAGAATTGCTATTATTATTATTAAGGACAAATTGAGGGGACAATTTGAAACATAATGGAGATTGGGGCAATTTTTTGTCACGTTAGCAGGATGAGTGCTGATATAGGTGGAACTTCTTGGGTAACTTCTGGGACTCATAGGTGAAATGGGGCTAGTCCCATTTTTATTGACAGTACTACAGCAAATATTAGGGATGAAATTTGGTTGGGTGAGTTGATCAGAGTTCATTGTCCTGAGTCTAAAAACTGGTGATGCTATAGCCTGAATTATTTCCTTCAGAAAACATTTATTTAGGGTCTATTTTTTTCAGCCACCTGTGCCCCCAAGATGGCTTCTTTAATTTTTCTGTTTTCTATTTGCTGTGTGCACCTTTCATTCATCCATTATTGCCCTACAGGATTCATTATTGCCTTTCTCAGATGGAGCCAAATGTATGCAATCCCTTGTCTTCAGGTGTCTGACATACAGGATAAAAGGACTCCATCCCATCTCAGTTATAAATTGCCCTCAAAACTCAGCTCAAGAGGTAGTTTGTGCAAGTAAAAATCATGGAAACATTCAAAACTCATGATTAATTACTTTGAATTTCTTAAATGTCAGACTTTTACAAGTATGCTGAGCTACCAATGGATCAAATTTTTACCCAGGATTATTGTGGTCAAGAAAATAATCTATTGGATATCACAGTATTTGTGTAATAACTGACTAGAGGTAAGGGAAGTAATGTTTGGAGATGTATCTATTATAATTCTCAACCCATGTGAAAATGTAGGTCATTAAATGGCAGAATTGGGGTTTGAATGTACATCTGAATGATTCAGAAACCTATGTTCTTTCCAATGTATCATGTAGTAATGCTGAATATCATAATTATTTTATCAAATGTAATGCTCATTACACATAAAGCTTTTCTTCTTTCCCAGAATGTCCCCGAAGGAAAAGGTGGAGTATGTGGAGATGTTCAACAATCCAAGAAAGATGGTAAGATACTTGTGTTTTTATTGACTTGAAATTGTAAACATTTTCATGTATTCTTTACTTTGTCTTCATTAACATAGAAGCAAAATGTGAGATTGATAAACCAACAAATGCCACAATTTTCACTTCAATTAGAGGGTAATTGGAAGAGCACTATACATGCGTCTTATAATATAAATGATTCTGATGTGTTCGACGAATGACATATCCTGTACATTCTACCATCAGCTTTGGCATTTTGACTCACAACATTTTGATAAATTTATTTACTTTTTGGTGTTAATCTTTTTGAGTTCTTTATATATTTTTGATATTATTCTGCTTTTGGAGAAGCAGCTAGAAAAGATTTTCTCCTATTCTGTATGCTCTATCTTTATGCTTTTAATTCTGTGCTTTGCATGCACAACTTTGTAAATTTGATGCCATCCCACTATTGATTCTTGATTTTATTTCTTGAGCTTAGGGTCTTCTTAAGGCAGTTGGCAACTGAGCCAATATGTTGGAGGGTTGACTCTGTCTTTTTATTTTAGCAGTTGCAAAGTTTCTGGTCTAATTCCTATGTCATTGATCCACTTTGACTTAACATTTGTCCAGGTTGAAAGATATTTCTTCTGCATATGAATAGAGTTTTCTCATCACCAGGTTATCTTTTCTCCGATTTATGTTTTTGGAACCTTTGTCAAGTATCAAGTGACTGTGCGGATTTGTCTCTGTGTTTTCTATTCCATGGTCTCCATGCATGTTTTGATGCCAATACCCTGATATTTTTGTTACCATGGATGTGTAGTGTAAGCTGCCTGGTACCGAAACCCGGGAGGAAAACTCGGAGGCAGAGTAAAGCTATTACTACTTTTACTTCTACTTTCTTAGAGAGAGCTTAGAGAGGGAAAGAAAGATTTTTAGAGAGAAAGATTAGAGAGAGCTTTTCTTCTTGTCTTCTTAGCTTAGAGAGAGAGAAAGAAAGATAGAGAGAGCTTAGCTTAGAGAAAGATTATTTTTTAGAGCTTCTTTCTTCTTTCTTTCTTCTTTCTTCTTTCTCGGGAGCCTCGGCCTAACTCTGACCAGCCATTACTTCTTTTATCTGTAACCGCTCTGCCTACGTTCTGGCCACTCTGATTCTTTTCTTCTTCTCCGACCCGAACTCTTCTTCTGACCCACCGAGCGACTGCACGACTGACTGAATGAATTCGTTCTCCTAACTGAGACCGCTTTCACCCGGTTATATACCTTTAGCTTTGGGGTGCCTCACGTGCATTTACAGGTGCGTCACATACATATCAGGTGGAACTTATGGCTTCCAGCTAGCCGCAATAGCCCTTCCTAATTGGGGCTCCTTCAGTGTAGTACAGTTTGATATCAGGTATTATAATGCCTTTAGCATTTACCTTCTTTCTTAGTATTGCTTTGATTATTCTAAGGTTTTTATTCTTCCAAATGTATTTTAGGACTGTTATTTTCCAGTTTTGTGAAGAATGTCATTGGTTTTTTGGTGAGATTGAATTGAAACTGCAACATTTTTTGTAGTATAGCCATTTTGGCAATATTAAATTTGCCCTTCCATGAACAAGAAAGGTCTTTCCTCCTCCTTGTCCTCTGCTCCCTCCTCCTCCTCCTCCTTTTCTTCATCTTTTCCTCCATCTTCTCAGCCTTTCCCTTGAATTTATTAATAGTTCTGTTTAAGTACTATTAGCATATCAACTATTCCTCCTTGAAATCTTGCTACTGCCTCCTCAGAGCTTCCATGTAAGCTTCTGTAAGACAATTATGTATGGATTGAGGTAATCAAACTTATAAGAGAGTCATCTTTCCAGTGGTTCTTTCTGTGGAAGGACAAGCCTTGTTTGCATCACACAAAGAGAGAGAAAGTAGGCGGAACTGAGATATTAGCAAAAGAGGATTAATGAGAATAATCACAACGATTTCTATCAAGTACTTCTGAATGGAAAACTGGATTTTCTTTGTGTTTGTCCCTTATCTGTTCCTGTATTTTCCCATTCTACTAAGTATACTGCCCACAGAACCAGCTTCCTTGTGGTGTGAGGTATTTTGTCCTAACTAGTTTTGACTGAAAACCTGGAGACACTGTTGTGTGCCATGACACAATAAGTATACTCCTTATAATTGTTCTACTGCCTTTATTCCAGAAAACTCCTGCTATTTGTCTGGCCCTGTCAGTTATATGCTAATGATTTTGCTAGTGACTTGTTTTTCTTTCAGTCTTTCAGCTCTCAGTTAGGATTATGGACATGAACACATCAGTTTAGGAATTGTCTAACATTGATAAATCTTGTTTTTATCCTTTCATTTGACAAATCCAAAAAGGGGACATAGAGTTTTTAATGTCTTAATTGCCTATCAGTAAAATAAATAATATTCATTCAAGAAGAGTCTCCAGGAATGTCCCAAAGGAATACTTTGTAACAAAATATCAGTCTCATATACTTTTACTATTTCATATTTTTATACTGTTGATTAATTTTACCATTTTCTTTAATAACAGATGTGAGTTCTAAAAATGAAACCTTAACCAGGTAGGATTTTATGGACTAAATATTGTATTTGTTAAGTACTTGGAGCATACAGAGAAAAAGAGGATGTTTTGAGTGTTCTGTTCTGAGCTAGAAATACTATCATGTGCCTGGCACTTGTTTTTTCTCTCTTTTTTAATTCCTTTTGGTACCAGGGATTGAACCCAGGTTTGCTTAACCAGTGAGCCATACCCCCAGTTATTTTTATTTTTTTTTTATTTTGAGACAGGGTCTTGCAAAGTTGCTTAGGACCTCATTAAAATGCTGAGGCTAGTCTCGAACTTGGGATCCTCCTGCCTCAACCTCCCAAGTCACTGGGATTATAGGTTCGACCACACCCAGCCACTTTTTTTTTTTTTCTTAATAGTAATAACAGTGGCTTGAAACTGTGTTTTTATAGCCTATTGTTTACTAATTAAGCCACTGTCATTCAGAGATTTCGACTGATTATCCCATGATTCCCAAACTAACAACTAGCTGGCTTATGATTTGACCATTTGCCGGCTTGGCTGACAGATATATTCTTTCACCCCTGTGCATGGATTGACAGAGACCCATGGAGCATTAGGATCAAGATGTAGATCCATACCAGATGATTTCAGAAATTTAATCTCACTTATGTGTTCATTTTGATTCAGACTTTACCTGGGAAGACTGGGTATGGTACAAGAGTTTGTCTTAATATTTTGTATAGTTGCTGTGATAACCAGTAGCTTTTAACATCAAATTTTTTAGGAAAAATCTCATATAGCAATGATTATAGGACCATGGGTTTTATATGAACAAAATCAAGCAAGTCTTGGAGAATAATTATTTTTATTGGAAGTGTGGAATATTGATGTGTAGGCCATGTTATATCACATTTTATTAGTTACATATGAAATCTTTTTATAAGATATTTTAATTGATATCTCTATTTCTTGATTTCTCAGTTTGGATTTCCCTTCAGGCTACAACTCCTATGTAGTTCTATCTAGACAGTTCTTTCTTTATAGTCTTTTAACTTTTATGTGACTATAATCTTTTCCTGTTTTTTTTATTGTTGTCATTTTTTACATTCTCTTCTACTTTTCTTTGAGTTTTTGGTTTGGTTTTTTTTTTTTTTTTTTTTTTGGTATATTAAGAAAATTCTGTCGGCTAAGTATTCCTCTTTCTATATACTTCATCAAAAACACAGAGAATTTCAGGGTTTTAAGGAATCTTATCAACAAATAAACAAATCAAAATAGTACTTCCAAATGTGTTTAACATCCTGGGCAAATGGTTGTTACGATCAACAACCTACAACTTAAAGATATTAAAATGATTTAATGGATATAGTAAGTGGCCACAGTAAAATCTGAACTCAGATTCCTTATTACTAGCCCAATATTCTACAATTTTACTGTTCTATAGGTTTTCTTTTTGTTCATTTATTTTTTCATTGTTTCTTTTTAGTTATACATGACAATAGAAATCATATGACATAATTATAAAAGCATGGAATATATCTTGTTCTAATGCAGTACCCAGTACCTCTTCTTCCCCTCCCCTCCCTCATCCCAGTCCCTCCCCTTACTCCACTAATCTTTCTGCCATTTTCCCATAGATTTTTTTTTAATAAATTCTTACAGATGTGCACAATGATTTCACTATGGTGTATTCAGAGGAAAATTATGTCAGGTTCACTCCAGTGTCCTTTCTTTGTTAATTTCCCCTCCCTTCTCTTCACTCCTGTTTGTCTGTTCCACTGAAATTCTATTTTTCTTTTTAATGTTCCACACCCATTTATTTTAGATTACCTTTCACATATCAGAAAAAAATATTTGAACTTTGGTTTTATGGGAATGTCTTATTTCACTTAGCATGATAGTCTCCAGATCCATCAATTTACTAAAAAAGTCATAAAATCATTCATTATGGCTAAGTAATACTCCATTGTGTATATATACCTCATTTTCTTTATCCATTTACCTGTTGAAGGGCACCGAGCTTGGCCCCATAGCTTGGATATTGTGAATTGCTATAAACATTGATGTGACTGCCTCACTATAGTATGCTGATTCTAGTTCCTTTTGATACATACCAAGAAGTGATTTAACTGGGTCAAATGGTGGTTCCATTCCTAGTTTTTGGAGGAATCTCCATATTGCTTTCCAGAGGGATTATACCAATTTGCAGTCCAACCTACAATGTATGAGTATGCCTTTTTCCCCTCATCCTCACCAACATTTATTGTTACTTGTATCCTCAATAATTGCCATTATGGTTGGAATGAGATGAAATTCCAGTGTAGTTTTAATTTTCACATAGCTGAGTGTTTTAGCAATATAATAGGAGAGCTTGTCTGGTGAACCCAAATGAAGAAGGTGAGAGTGAAATTAGTGCATGAACCCCATCTAGAGGATCAGAATGGAAGTAATAAAGGAAGGACAGGTTTGAAGAGGAACAATGCTGAGTATAGAGGCATAGGTTTTGAGAAAATAGACCAGAATATAAGGTTTTATGGCCAATTTGGTAAAGACCAAACAAGCAAGAATGACAGAGGATGTTGGGAGTTATCTAGAAAGGCGTTTGTGGAAATTGGTGCCTAAGAGAGTGCTGAAGAGGTTGTTGCATTAATTTTGCTTTATTGGAGGAATGGGCAAAATCCAAGTTTCTGTGGAAAGATCTTAAAATAATTTGAGCCACTGGGAAGAGCAGAGAGGAATGTGAGGATGGCTTAGAGGCCCCAAGCATCATGGGACTTAAAGTTCCTGAACTTCAATTTTTCTGTGGCCCAGAACAGACATCTGCTCACATTCATCCAGCTCACTGATGCCATTCCTATGTAGGGTAGGGCAGGGTTATGATGGCAGAGCCATCATCAAGCTTCACTTGGGTAGTTTGGTAACATGTTCATGCTGAGGTCAGTGACTGACACTCCATTTAGCTTGTTTTCCAGGAGCAGGATTAGAAATCTCCTAACTTTGTCCTTTGAGCCGAACCTTGTTTCAAAAATCTTCATCTTCATAGGATGAAGATTTAAAAGTAGGAGATTGCCTTTGAGTTCTGCAGAAGAGGGTCTTTGGAGTGGGAGCTCACAGGAAGGAAGTTATTTAGATTGTACTTAGGGAAACAGAAGTACAGCTTCCAGTACTCTACTTTGCCAATAATCTTTCCCCTTGAGTGTCTGAAAGCTTACAGAATTTTGAATTACTTGCTATTTAATGTGGTACT
Organism: Tamias sibiricus; assembly: GCA_025594165.1. Classification (NCBI taxonomy): domain Eukaryota; kingdom Metazoa; phylum Chordata; class Mammalia; order Rodentia; family Sciuridae; genus Tamias; species Tamias sibiricus. Next base: position 95,675,067 of record CM046663.1, read on the forward strand.
GAATAAGGTAGGACCTATATAAGAAAATAAGTTGGATTTTATAATGTATAATGCCTCCATATTGCAGAGAAAAGTAACAACATACACATTTGTTTTTCAATATTGTATGTTCATCCTTCAAACAATTTAAATGGAACAGGTAACTCCCTGTGATATTTCTGGGTAAAGGGAAGCAATAGGTTCTTTTCAGTAGATAGTTTCCATGCCGAAAAACTTGAACCTACCATTTTCAAGTTAATCTGACTTAGTCTTTGATCCCTGGAGATACAAGGGAGTAGTGACAGTGTATGTTTCTACCTCATCTGGGTTATCAGTTTTTGTTTCAGTCCAGGTAATGGAAGTGATTTCCGTCATCACTTGGAGTTTTAGTTCAGCCTTCAGGACAACTTTTTAAAAAAGATTTATTCTCAGGCTCTCTCAACCCATCGACCATCACCTTTCAAACAGAACCAAGTATGCCTTTTTAAAAATATTCCATTGATTGGCAAAATGGAGGCAGAGAGGGGTAAAAATAGTGTTTTTAAAACAGAGGTCATATGTTAATTATACCAATCTAGAAAAATCATGTAATATAGTGATATCCAGACATTGACCAGCTTTTATTTCTTTGAAAACCTGTGCTCATCCATTTTTGTTTTTTCATTTTTGCTCTAATGGTCTTCCAGGAAATCTGGTCCTATTGAAAATGGGCTTACATCTGATGTGGGCAACAATAAATCTGATACCAAGGTAAAGTACGCTGTTGTGAAATTAATGTTCTTGGTATGGATTTTGTTTTGTGAAGTACATACCATTACAATGAGCAGTGATTTATTTTAGTGTTTATTTTCTATTAGAATTTTACAAAAGAAACAATGTTGGGCTGGGGTTGTGGCTCAGCAGTAGAGCGCTCGACTAGCACGTGCACGGCCCAGGTTCAATCCTCAGCACCACATAAACATAAATGCATTGCATTGTGTACAACTAAAGCAAATAAATAAATATTAAAAAAAGAAATAATGTTATGTGGAATTGAAATTTTTCTTTTTTTCTTTATTTTCTTTTTATAGTTTTGTAAGTAGCAGTGGTCTACAAACACTTAAGGGTGGTAGCAGCTGAAAAATATGTAGTAATACAAGAATTGTATTAAGTAGTGCCTTCTAACTGCAGAGAAATAATGAAATTTGGTCAAGGATTGTTTTGTTAAATTTATTTACTGTGCCATAAGTCCTACTGATGTGACTTACATGATATTTGGATCTAAATTAATTTTTAATTAGTTAGCTTTGGTAATTATCATGGTGACTTTTGTTTGAAAGCTGCACAGCACATTGCCTGTAGTTGGTTTTCTCTGAGCCACTTTATATTTTAGTATCATATAATTTTTGGTAGAGCTTTTTCTCTATTTTAATCCTTGGTTCTATATTTACACTAAATAATGTTACAAAAATTCTGGTTTTCAAAATTTGTATTGCAATGGTATTGCCCATGTTTTCTGAGTACTTCCATTAAAAGAGTATTTAAATATTTTTCTTTATCTGAAGGATATATTCTACAAATAATAACCAGTGCTAGAAGGAAAGACTGTCACTAACCATATTGTACAATGTTAATTTCAGATTGTTTTGGCATTGTTGTCTTTTAAAATGTTCACTCCTGAAATTTACTGAAAGTTAGGAAACATATTTTTGTGTATCTTGAAGCACTTAGAATGAAGATTTGAATATAAGAAAGTTATTGATACATTTGACATGAATAAATGGGCAAAACATAAGATTTCTACATAATGAAGTTTTCCACATAATATGATAACCATGAGGTAGTAATAATTAGGGTTATTGAATTTCTAAAAATGTGGCTTAAATTGATATTCTCTTCTATATTAGAGGAGGTACAGTTTCAGGTGAGTTATAATGAATTCATGTCATAAATTGTAAGCAAATAAATTATAGAAATGGCATAAATATGAAAGTAGATTCTAGAATGTCAATATATTCTTCCAACATTAGTTTAGGTTGGCTTTTTAGATTATAATATCTTAAACTTAAGATATCACACCCATGTAGCATTATAGATTTTTTTTTTTTACCACTCTACATACAATTTAGAATTCTGATGACAAATGTTTTCTTTCAGAGGAAAATTTATGAAACATTTCTTTTTCCATTTTTTTTTACTGTCCTGATAATGTTACAGATTTCAATTAAAGGCTTATAACAATATTTAACTGAATTACTAGTGTTATAGTAATAAAACTAAACACTTTGATATAGAAATATTAACAGAAAAAGCAATGGTAGTATAATACATATCAGTGTTTTCAGTATTATTAATTTGAAAAAAATACTGTGTTGCATTTCCTTCCATACTTTCCTCTTAATTCCCTTCTTTACTTCCTTCTCTTAAACTCTATTCAATTGGCAGATCTTATTTCTCTCATTGTGTTTATTCCTCTTCATTTTTTAAAATTTATTTATTCCTTGAGTTAATTTTTTGTTGTTTTTTTTTTTTTTTTTTTTTTTTTTTTTTTTGTAATGAGGTTTGAACTCAGGGGCACTCAACCCCTGAGCCACATCCCCAGCCCTGTTTTGTATTTTCTTTAGAGACAGGGTCTCACTGAGTTGCTTAGCATCTTGCCTTTGCTGAGGCTGGTTTTGAACTTTGAATTCTCCTGTCTCAGCTTTCCACAGCTGATGGGATCATGGGCATGCGACACTGTGCCCCGCTGGACTCAATATTTCTTGACAGAAAACCTTTCATTAGGGTCTGTGATTTGAACCACCTCTGTAGCCATCAATGGTTTATACAGTTAGACTCTTTAGTTGCTGTGTGCTTCTTTCTTAGATGGAGCTGAATACATCTAATCATTACTCTTTTGCTGCTTGCCACACAAGTTGGAAGCATTTTATATTCCCTGTGATACTAATAGACCTCAATTACAAAATAGTTTTAAAAACTTATGTTTTTCACTTCAAGAGGTGTTTCTTACAAATTAAGAAATCATGAGAACACATTGAAAGCATCAGAAGTAATTCTGTTAAATTTCATAAAATTCAAGATTTTTACAAGTACTCTGAATTGAAGATGATTAAATATTTTTTCAAAGCTTATTTTGGTTAATAAATCAATGTATTAGATGTAATACTATCTGGGTAATAATTTATTCAAGTTAAGGGATTAACATTTTGAGATATCTTTATCATATCCCCAAATCCTTAACTCATGAGAAAATGCAGGTAATTAATGGCTGAATTGGGGTGAGAATGTACATTGGAATAATTCAGAACCCATTGTGTTCTGATGCTTAAATTTATGATGCTTAAATTTATGATTATTTAGAGCAAACTTAAGGCTTTTTACACATATCATGGTTTTTTTTTTTTTTTTTTTTTTTTTTTTTCCTTTCCTGGAATATCCGTGATGGAAAAGGAGAAGTTTGTGAAAACTTTCAACAATCCAGTCATGATGGTAATCTCTTTGAACACTGCTTCTTCTTGTGCTGTTTATGGACTTAAAATTACAGAAAGTTTCATGCATCTTTACTTTTTTATTATTATAAAAGCAACATTTGACACTGGGAAACAAAAACATCAAGCCCTGCTTGACCACAATATTTCAGAGAGTGACTTGGAACATGTGTTTTCACCTTCTTGTGCAAGACCTATCAAATTCAAGAGATTGCATGGTACTCCTCCTTTATCATCTGACATGAAGGTAAGGCTCCTCATAATACATTTTCCCCACCCCCTCTTTTAAATATATCATCTCCCATATCCACATAAGGTGACAATGATCCTAGAAAGAAATATAAGGTCCCTACTAGTTCACAATAGCAAATAAGTATAGCACCACGAGAGACAGGATTGAGATTTGTAGAAGTTGGTGGGAGTGAACAATTGTCAGACATGCTATTGTGGAAGGAAAGAAGTATAAAGAAAACCAAATGAATAGCTAGGTGGATCTGAAAGTGAGAAGGGAGAAAAATGGGAAGTATTCTTTAAAGAAGAGTAATAAAAATATCAATTGAATAACAGAGTGAAGACAAAGGATGTACTGCAAATACAACAAAAATAGTGAAGTTATATAAGGATAGCAGGAACTGTAGACTAGATTCCTCTGAGACACTTGAAATTCATTTTAACTAAGAAGTGAAAGAAAAGCCGGGCGCAATGGCGCACGCCTGTAATCCCAGCACTTGGGAGGCTGAGGCAGGAGGATTGCGAGTTCAAAGCCAGCCTTAGCAATGGTGAGACACTTAGTAACTCAGTGAGACTCTGTCTCTAATAAAATACAAAAAAAAGGGGCTGGGGATGTGGCCCAGTAGTCGAGTGCCCCTGAGTTCAATCCTCAGTATCAAAAAAAAAAAAAAAGAAAGAAATATAATTCTCACTTCTTTTAAAATCATGGAGCACTCATAGTTCTGATGTGGAGAGGTAAGTGAATGGAATTCTGGAATCAATGAAAGTCTTTCCAAGTGTGACTTTTAAGCAGACAAGTAAAGGAAGGAAAGGAGCCAGCCACATAAAGGTCCAGGAGGAGCACATTCTGGAGAGAGAGAGCATTTGTCTACCATTCTTCTGCTCTCATTTTGGAGTAACGGGACATAGGGTGTGGAATAACATCACCACAATCATTTTATGATTATAAAGTACAGGAACATATGCAAACATATGCCTACACATTTTAGGTACTTAATAAATTTCTTTGCTTCCCTACATATTAAGAGTTGGAATAGTTATGTCTTAGCACTAATGAATTATAGACTGAAAATGATTAAGATGGTCAAAGTTTTACACCAGTGCACATTTATTACACAGAATAGAGGGTTGCACTTTGGCATATTTGCATATGCGTATAAGTTATTTTGATGCATATCACTCACAAAAGATAGCCAATACTATTCCCTCTACCTTCTGTCCACTCCTCTTCCTCCACACTAAAGATCTTCCTTCAACTTTCACGATGAACATTTCTACACATGACATGTTTCCTTCTTAGTCTAGCTTATTTTGTTGAAAGGGGGGCTGTCCAGTTCCACCATTTTCCTGCACATGACACATTTCATGCCTGAAAAAACCCAATTCATTGTGTGTATGATACCATTTTTCTGTAAATAGTGGGGAGTGGTATAGCTAGGCTGATTGATATTTTTCTTTGTAGTTTTATGAATAAGATCCATCCTGATTCCCATAGTAGATGTTATCATATGCATCCTCACCAACAATGGTGAAGAATTCCTATTCCCCACATCATCATCAGTGTTTATTATTTGTATTCTTGAATATTACCTTTCTGAATGGGATAAGATAGACACTCAGTTGACTTTTTATTTGCATGTCTGTGATGCAAATAAGTAAATACTACTTCATATAAGAGCTGAGCAATTATACATTTTACTTTGTGAACTATCTGTTCATGGTCCAGTGGTTAAATGTGTTGTCTTTTCAGTGCTGAATTTCTTTAGTTGTTTATATATTTTGTATACGGATCCTCTATCAAAGGTTATTCTGCAAGAATTGTCTCCCATGCTATACATTTTCTCTGTTAGTTGTTTCCTTTGCTCTTTACTAGATTTTATTTTTCGTACACTCCAGTTTCTCTCTTTTTTAAAATTATTTCCTCAGCTATAATATTCCTCTTCATAAAGCCTCATTCTACGGTATATGCTTACCTGATTCCCTAGATCTCCTGTAAGCAGTTGCAATGTTTCTATTCTTAAATCTATGTTTTCTATTCCTTTTGTGTTGTTTTGTACATGGGGAGAAATAGAGATCCAGTCGTTGTTGTCTGAAGTGATTGCCACTTGGAGTGACGAAGCGGCGGGAAGAACTTTAGAGGTGAACTAGAAACAAACAGGCTTTTTATTCTGATAACTTCTCTCTCCGGCTCCAACAACGACTCTAACACGCACCACACACCACCAAAACAACCCACACACCAAATAGCGTCTACCCAATACGATCTCAGCTCAAGTCTCTAGAGATCCCAGGCCAAGTCCCGCGAGACCATGGAAGGCGGCAATGCCCAAACATCTCCATGGCCCGCAGTCAACCTCAGTCTCAGCCATCTCCCCAAACAGGGATCCTGCATGCATTACCAGTTCCATTCTTCAACATATGGATAACTTGTTTACCTAATACTATTTGTTTTTTTACGGTCATAGGATGGTTCCATTCCCAGTTTTCCAAGAAATCTCCATACTGCTTTCCATAATGGTTGCACCATTTTGCAGTCCCACCAGCAATGTATGAGTGTGCCTTTTTCTCCACATCCTCTCCAACATTTATTGTTGCTTGTGTTCTTGATGGCTGCCATTCTGACTGGAGTGAAGTAAAATCTTAGAGTAGTTTTGATTTGCATTTCTCTAATTGCCAGCGATGTTGAACATTTTTTCATGTATTTGTTGATTAATCGTGTATCTTCTTCTGAGAGGTGTCTTCTCAGTTCCTTAGCCCATTTATTGATTGGGTTATTTGTTTTTTTAGTGTAAAGTTTTTTGAGTTCTTTATATATTCTAGAGATTAGTGCTCTATCTGATGTGCATGTATTAAATATTTGTTCCCAATTAGTTGGCTCTCTATTCACCTCACTGATTGTTTCTTTTGCTGAAAAGAAGCTTTTTAGTTTAAATCTATCCCATTCATTAATTCTTGGTAGTAATTCTTGCGCCACAGGATTCCTTATTAAGGAACTTGGGGTCTCTGGGTCCTAATCCAACATTTTTGTTGGAAATTGGAGCTTACTTTTTTCTTTGTATATTAGGTGTATTGTCTCTGGTCTAATTCCTAGGTCTTTGATCCATGGTGATTGCCCTTTGAATTGAGTTTTGGGTGCATGGTGAGAGATAAAGGTTTAATTTCATTTTGTTGCATATGGATTTTTCCAGTTTTCCCAGCACCATTTGTTGAAGAGGCTATCCTTTCTCCACTGTTTGACATTTATTGGCACCTTTGTCTAATATAAGATAGCTGTAATTAAATGTATTTCTTTCTTCTGTCTAATTGCTCTGGCCAGAGTTTCCAGTACCATGTTAAATAGCAGTGGTGAAAGGGGACATACCCTGTCTTGTTCCAGTTTTTAGAGGGAATGCTTTCAATTTTTCTCCATTTAAGAAAATGTTAGCTCTGGGCATAAATAGCTTTTATTATGTTATCTGATATTCCTAGTGTTTTGCCAAATGCTTTTTCTGCGTCAATTGAGATGATCATATGATTTTTGTCCCTTTAAGTCTATTGATGTGATGTATTATGTTTATTGATTTCCGAACACTGAACCAGTCAACCTCAGTCTCAGCCATCTCCCCAAACAGGGATCCTGCATCCAGTTCCATTCTTCAACATATGGATAACTTGTTTTTTCTATTTTATTAGAGTACAAGTTTTCCATAAGTAATTTTCTAATTATATTCTGTATTTCTGAGGTGGTTTGTTGTGATTATTCCCTTTTTCACCTAATACTATTTGTTTTTCTTTAAAGTGATGTATTACGTTAATTGTGATTTCCGAATATTGAACCAGCATTAGACTTGTGAAGAGTCTCCCCTCTTTTTCTATTTCTTGAAATAGTTTGCAGAGCATTGGTATTATATCTTCTTTAGCAAGTCTTATAGAACTCGGCTCTGTAAACCCATCAGGTCCTTGGACCTTTTCCTTGTTGGTTAAACTAAGTTGGGTTCATTTTAATATAATTTTAGATGTATGTTTATTTGAACCATTTCAGACCCCGGTTTCTTCTCCCTTTCCTTTCCCTCCTCCTCACCTTTCTCTATTCTATTGGCCACACTTTCACTGTTTATTTATTTATTTTGAAAGGTGCTTATTGATATACATAAGGGCAGAATTCACCATGATATTTTTATACATGCACATAGAGTAATTATGTCAAAATAATTCCACATTCTGTCTCCTTACCTAACCTTCATCCCTTCCTATCAATCATTTTCTACTCCACTAATCTACCCTTAGCTTTAAGATATCCAATCCCCCTTTGTCCCTCTTAAGTTCATTTAGCTTCTACCTATGGGAGAAAACATTTCAGTACTCAATTTTCTCATATGGCTTATTGCTTTTTGCATGACATTCTCCAGTTCCATTCATTTATTGGCACAATGCATAATTTCATTAAGACAGAGTAAAATTTCTATGTGCATAATACCACATTTTATAATCCAGTCACTATATCTTGGCTTCTATTTGTTGTGGTGCATTGATATACTTGCATTTCTACTGGTCTGATAATTTTACAACTTTTGGACATATACCAAGGAGTGGAATAGCTGGATCAATATGGTGGTTTCATTCCCAGTTTCTTGAGAAATTGCCATACTGCCATAGTAGTCCACTAATTCGTAGTCCCACCAACAATGTGTGAATATACCTTTACCCCCACATTCTCACCAACTTTTATTGCCATGTATATTCTTGATGGTTGCCACTCTAACTGGAGAGAGAGGAAATCTCAGTGTAGTTTTGACTTGCATTTTCAGCATTGCTAGATATTTTGAACACTTTTTTCATATATATTTTATCATTTGTGTTTCTTCCTTTGAGAAATATCTGTTTAGTTCTTATTAATTGCGTGTACTGTATTTGATGCTAAGTGTTTTGAGTTCTTTATATATTCTTGTTATTAATGCCCTCTCAGAGGAGTAGTGCATAGAATTTTTTTTCCTATCCTATAGACTCTCTCTTCATGCTCTTTATCAATTCCTTTACTGCCAGAACCATTAACAAAAAGCTGTTTTTTTGTTTTTTTTTTTTTTTTTCTGGTGCATATGGTTTTGGTACTTGATTCTAAGAGTCAACAGACTGCAGCCCTGTCAGTTTGTGTCTGTGTCTTCAATCCATTCTGGTTTGTGTTTTTGTTTTAATGCCAGCATCATGTTGTTTGCCTACGATTGCTCTGTGTTATGCTTTGGAATTGGGTATTGTGATGCCTTCTGCATTGCTCTCATGTCTCATGTTTACTTTTTTCTATACTTGGCCTGTTTTTCATCCACAGGAATTTCAGGATAATTTTTCCAGTTACATGAAGAATGTCACTGGAGGTTTGACAGGGATTGCATAAACTCTGTGAACCAATTTATGTATGTGGTTACTTTCTCAATATTAAGTCTGCCTTTTTGTGAATATTAGAGGGGTCTCTATCTTCTTGTATCTTCTACAATTTCCTTATCATCATTGTGTAATTTTCCTTGAAGTTATGTCATCTCTGGCTCATTTATTCTTGTGTGTAAATTTATTTCTATTGTGAGCGGAGTTATTATCCTGATTTCCTTCTCAATGGTTTGTTTGTTTGTATAGATATATCACAATGGGTTGTTTGTATTGTATAGATATATCACTTATGTTTGTATGTTGATTTAGCTACTTTGCTAAATTTGTTTATCCCGTCTTAACTTCTTCTGGTAGAGCCTTTAGGATCCTCTAAAAGAGGATCACATAATCTATAAAAGGGATAGTTTGTCTTCTTACTTTTTATTTCCCTCCCTTGTCTAATTGCTCTGACAAAAATTCCAGGTGCTATTTTGTATAAGAGTAGTGAGCCTTATTCTTGTTCTGATTTTAGAGGCAATGCCATAGATTTTCACCATTCAGTATGCCATTGGCTCTGGCTTTGCCATACAGAGCCTTTGTAATACAATAGCAAGTTCTTGTCATCCTTTGCTATTAAAACTTTTATCATGGAGAATGGTTGAATTTTGTTGGAGGATTTTTCTCCTTCTATTGAGATGATCATAAGATTTTTGTCTTTGATTGTCTGTGTGGTATACTGAATTGATTTGAATATGTTCAACCATTTTGCATTCTTCTAATTAATCCAATTTTATGTTGTTGTGTGATGCTTAAAATGTGTTGTTGAAGTTGTTTTCAAGTATTCCATGAGGGTTTTTGAAAATATTTTCCTCAAGAATATCATTAAATAATTTATTTTCCTGTTTTGTTTGTATTCAGTTTTCCTATAATTGACTTCTTAGAATGCATTTGCCAGTTTCCTTAGTTTCTATCCATGTAATCTTTGGGAAGGATGAGTATTAGTTCTCATTTGATGGTCTCCAGAATTTAGCTATGAATATCTCTGCGGTTTTCTTTTTACTCTTCCTGGTTTCTTGTGTTTTAACTTTTATTTTGTGAAATGCTTTTCCTGTATCTATTGAGATAGTCATGTGATTCTTGTCCCTTTGTGTAATGATGTGGTAAATGACATTGGTTGATTTCCCAATTTTTAGCCAACATTGCATCCCTGGAGGGAAACACACTTGAATTGTGGTTTACTATCTTTGTAATGTGTTTTGGTATGCAATTTATCAGTATTTCATTAAGAACATTTGCTTTCGTGTACATCAGTATTATTGGCCTGAAGTTTTGTTTCCTTGATGTGTATTTGTCTGATTTTGGAATCGGGGTGATACTACTTCATAGAAGGAGTTTAGAAGTGTCCTTCCTTTTTTTATCCTCATAGGATAATTTGAAGAGGATTGATGTTAATTTTTCATTAAAGGTGTGGTTGAAATTGGTTGAGTCCTTGGCTTTTCTTTGTGGCTGGGATTTTGATAGTGTCTTCTATTTTATTGTTTGAAATTGATCTGTTTAAATTTAAAACGGCATGCAGGATCAGTTTGGGTAGGTAATCTTTATGTAGAAATTTCTCAATGTCTTTATGAGTTTCTATGTGATTGGATTACAAGTTTTGCAAATATTTTTTGAATAGCCTCTGTATTCCAATGTTGTCTATGGTGATACTTCCTTGTACGTCACAAATTTTAGAAAATTGAGTTTCTCCTTTCTCGGTTTAGCATTACTTAGGATTTGTCAATTTTCTTTTATTATTTTCTAATGAACCAGATTTATGTATCATTGTCATTTAGATACATTTTTTTTGGTTTCTGTTTTATTGATTTTGGCTCTGATTTTAATTATTTCCTGTCTTATGCTGCTGCATTTAGTGTTGATTTGTTCTTCTTTTTCTAGGACTATAAGATGTAACCTTAGGTTATTTATTGGGAGACTTTCTATTCTTTTAATGAATGAGATCAGTGCTCTGAGCTCTCCTCATAGAAACACCTTCATAGTGTCTCAGAATTTTGGATATGTTGTACCTTTATTCTCATTTCCTTTTAAGTATTTTTATATTTCATCCATGACGTCCTCTGCTATTTTTCAGTCATTCAGTAGTGTACTATTTAGTCTATAGCTTTTATTTTTTATTATGTTGTTGCTTTAATAACTTCATACCATTGCAATCTGATGGAATGCAAGGTTATTTTCCAATTTTTTTGATGGACTGAGCAATGCTTTGTGGCCTCAGATGTGGTTTATTTTATAAAATGATCTGTGTGGTGATAAGAAAAATTTGTTTGTAATGCTTGCTCATTACACTTATCATGATTTTTTGCCTTCCTAGAGTGTCCCTGACAGGAAAGGAGAAGGTCATAAATATTTCTGGCAGTCCTAGAATTTTGGTAATGTCTTTGAAGACTCCCCATTGGTGTGCTATTTGTTGAGTTGAAATTATGCAGAGTTTCACATGTATTTTACTTTGTTTTTTATCATAAAAGCAAAACATGATCAGGAGATGAGAGAAAATCAAACCTCACTTGACAACACTGATTCAGAGAGAGAAGCAAAACGTGTATTTTGGACTGCTCCTGCAAGGCGTATCAAAGTCAAGAGCTTGCATGGGACTCCTCCTTCGTCACCTGACATGAAGGTGAGGCTTGTTGTAACAAATTTTTTCCACTCCTATTTTGAACATATCATCTTCCATATCCTCATAATGGTGACACTGATCCTAGAAGGAAACATAAGGCCCCTACTAGTTCACAATAGCAAACAAGTATAGCACTAAGAAAGAATTATGTGCAGGACTGAGATTTGTAGAAGTTGGTAGAAGAAACAATTGTCAGGTATGCTGTTTTGGCAGGAAAGAAGTAGAAAGAAAACCAAATGAACAGCTGAAAGCTAGGTAAATCTCAAGGTTAGAAGGCAGAAAAATTGGAAGTATTCTTTAGAAAAGAGCAACATAACTATGTAGGTTGAATAAGAGAGTGAAGACAAAGAATGTACTGCAAACAACAAAAATAGTGAAGTTAAGGGTAGCAGGATCTGTAGACTAGTCTGTTCTAAAACACTTGAAATTCATTTTAAGTAGGAAGTAAAATAAATATAATTCTCGCGTCTTTTCAATTTATGGAGTACACATATAGTTCGGATGTGGAGAAGTGGGTGAGTGGAATTCTGGAATCAGTGCAGCTCTTTCCAAGCGTGACATGTAAGTGGACACACCAAGGAAGGGAAATGGCCAGCACCGTAAATGTCTGAGAGGAGGAGTACATTCTGTCCAGAGAGAACATTTGTCTACCATTCTTTTCCTCACATTCTGGAGGGAATGGGAACAGGGTGTATGATAACATCACCACCATCATTTTATGATTGTAAAGCATAGGAACATATGCAAATATATGCCTACACATTTTAGATAGTTAGTGGATAAATTTCTTCACTTCCCTTCTTATTAAGAGTTTGAATAATTATTTTATCTTAGCTCTAATGAATTACAAGTGAAAATGATGAAGATGGTCAAAGTTTTGGACCAGTGCCTATATGTTGTACAGAATACAGGGTTGCACTGTGGCTTATTTGCATATGTGTATTAATTAGTTTGAAACATGTTACAAAACATAGCCTTACCATCTTCTCTTTCTTCTTTTTTCTCCCTTTACACTAATTGTCTTCCATCAACTTTTTTGATGAACATTTCCACATGACATGTTTCCTTCTGACTCTGGCTTATTTGGTTTGACAGGGTGCTGTCCAGTTCCATCCATTTTCCTGCTTCAAGACACAATTTTATGCCTGAAAACTAATCCATTGTGTGTATGCCGACTGTCATTTTCTTGTAAATAGTGTGGAGTGATATTGCTGGGCCAGGTGATATTTGTCTTTTTAGTTTTATGAGTAACCTCCATCCTGATTCCCATAGTGGGAGTAATAATATGAATCCTCACCAATAATGTTGAAGAATTCCTATTCCCCACATCATGATCGGTGTTTATTTTGTGTATCTTGAATGTCGCCTTTCTGAATGGGGCAAGATAGACTCTCAATTGAAATATGATTCACATGTCCCTGATGGGTAAAGACAGTGAATAGTACTTCATATAAAAGCTGAGCGATTATACATTTTCCTTGTGAACTTACCTGTTCATGTGCCATTGGTTAATGGGTTGTTTGTCTTTCCAGTGCTGAATTTCTTCTTTGTTTAATACTTAGTATACCAATCCTCTGTCAAAGATTAACTTGCAAGGATTGTCCTCCATGCTATTAATAGTTTCCTTTGCTCTTCTGAAGATTTTATTTTCATGCAATTCTGTTTGTGTTGTCATGCTATTATTTCCTCTGATATAATATTCCTGTTCATAAAGGCTAGTCTATGGTGTATACAGAGATGTTTCCCTGGGTTACCTATAAGCAGTATCAATGTTTCTATTCTTTAGTCTATGTTTTGTATCCATTTTGTGTTGTCTTGTGCATGGAGAGGAAGAGAGAGATCTAGTTGCATTCTTCAACATATGGATATCTAGTTTAACCAATACCATGTGTTTTTCTATAAAGTGTTTTTCTATAAAGTGTATTATCCTTCAACATAAGTTGAGTTTATTTTGATATAATCATACAGGTATTTTGTTTGTACCATTTCAGACCCTGGTTCCTCCCTTTCCTTTCTCTCCTCCCTCACCTTCCTCTACTCTGCTAGATACCCTTCCACTCCTTTATTTTCTTTATTTTTCTATCAGTGCTTATTGACATACCTAAAGGCGGAAGTACCATGATGTGCTTATACATGCATGTTGAGTAATGATGTCACATGCTTTACACATTCCCTCTACTTATCTAACCTTTCTCCTTCCCCATCAGTCCTTACCTACTTCACTAATCTTCCCTTCACTTCATGATATCCATTCTACCTTTGTTCCTCTTAGGTTGCTTTAGCTTCTGCCTATGATAGAAAACATTTCTGTGCTTGATTTTCTCATTTTCTATTGCATTTTTATGACATCTCCAATTCCATGTATTTATTGGCTCATGGCAGAATATCACTTGAAAAGACAGAGTAAAACTTCTATATGTATATATACCACATTTTATCTTCCATTCAGTATATCTTGGCTACTGGTTGTTGTTGTGCTATAGACATTGATGTATTTGTATCCCTATGTGTCTGCTGATTTTACCAGTTTGGGACACATACTGAGGAGTATATGTCCACATGTACTCCACATGATGGTTTCATTCCCAGTTTTTTGAGAAATCTCCATCCATCCTCCCTCCAGGCTGGTTGTACTAAGTTGTGGTCCCACCAACAATGTGTGAGTGTACCTTTTCCCCCCACATTCTCACCAACAATCATTATCTATATTCTTTTTTTTTTTTTTTTTTTTTTTTTTTTTTTTTAGTTAAAGAATGCTTTTATTGTTTGAGTACATACACAAATTTATGCCACCAGGGCAGAGGCTGTGGATGACTCATATTTCCAATTTGGGGGAAGGACCCGCTTGGTCTTATAATACCGAGCCAATCGGTGAATTCTGCTCTCTATCAGAATCAGGCGGAATTTAGCATCCTTATCCTTTCTATTCCTTTCAAGATGCTTTCGAACAGCAACTGCTTTCTTAATTAAATGATAGAAATCCTCAGGAAGATCAGGAGCAAGTCCTTTGGACTTAAGGATTCTCAAGATTTTATTGCCAGTCACAAAACGTACTTGTGCAACACCATGTGAGTCCCTCAGTATCACACCGATCTGTGAGGGAGTCAGACCCTTCTTGGCCAGTTTGTCTATCTGCTCCTTCACGTCGTCAGACGTCAACTTCAACCAAGTGGGGACGCTGCGGCGATAGGGCAGAGCCGACTGGGACAGGCCCTTCCCGGGAGCATGCATACGACCCATGATGGCGGCAGTCAGGCACCGAAAAGCTATCTATATTCTTGATGCTTAACATTCTAACTAAAGGCAGAGGAAAATCTCTGTGTAGTTTTGACTTGCATTTCCTTGATTACTAGATATTCTGAACATTATTTTCTTACATATTTGATCACTTGTGTTTCTTCTTTGGAGAAATTATTGTTTAGTTCTTATTAATTGACTTAATTATACTTATGATATTAATCATTTTGTATTCTTTATATATTCCTAATAGTGCCCTCTCAAAGGAGTTGTGGGAAAATTTTTCTGCTCTTCTCAAGATTTTCTCTTCATTCTCTATTTCATTTCCTTTTTTGCCAGGTCCTTTGGTTAAAAAAAAAAAAAAGCTTTCTTTTGCTATGCATATGTTTCTGGCACTTCTGTCCAAGAATCAGATGACTGCCAAATTGTGGCTTTGTCTCCATGTCTTCAGTCAATTCTGGTTTGTGTTTCTGTTTTAATGTCAGGGTCATGCTGTATTCCTTACCATTGCTCTGTGTTATGCTTTGAAAATGGGTATTGTAGTGCATTCTGTGTTGCTTTCATGTTTCAAGCATTCTTTTCAATTTTTGGTCTTTTTTTCAACCACACAAATTTCAGGATAATTTTTTTCCAGTTCCATGAATATCACTGGAGGTTTGATAGGAATTGCTTAATATCTGTGAACCAATTTCTGAATATAGATATATTCCCAACATTAAGTGTTTATCAATCTTGTTTATCTTTTCAAAAATCAATTCTTTGTTTCATTGATCCTTTGTATTGTTCAATCATTTTCCATTATATTAATTTTGACACTAATATTTATCATTTCTTTCTGTCTACTGGATTTAGAGTTTTATTGTTCTCGTTTCCCTAAGACCTGGGGATTCATCTGTAATATTTTAGTTGAGATCCCTCTTATTTTTGAAGGCATGTAGCCACATTTATAAATTTCCATCTTAGCACTGCTTTCATTGTACCCTACCAATTCTGGATTGTTTTTCTCTTTTTAATTGATTTTCAGGGTCTTTTAATATTGCCCTGACCCAATTTCTTTGATGAGCCATAATGGAGTAAAAGTGTTTTGCTCATTCTCAAGAGGTTGTACTGTTTTTGTCTTTTTCTTGGTGTGGTTTTGAAATATTATTTTATTATGATCAGAAAATATGCAGGGAATTGCTTTGTGTGTATGCTAGAAAATAGCTGTTATAGCGTACTATGGAGTCTGTTTTATTAGAGATAGTTATATGAAAAGAATGAGGATTCAGGCTAGGGTTGTGGCTTAGAGGTAGAGCGCTTGCCTGGCGTGTGTGAGGCACTGCGTTCGATCCTTACCACCACATGAAAATAAAATATTGTGAACACCTATAACTAAAAATTAAATATTTAAAAAATGAATACTCTACTATTGTAGTAAATATTCCATAGACATCTGTAAAGTCCTTTTGATCAAACGTACAGTTGAATTCTGTAGTTTCTCTTGAGTTTATTTTTGTCTGGATGACATAGCTATATTTGAGAGTGGTGGATTGAAGTGACCCCACACTTATTAAACTGGCGCCCATGCAACTTTTTTACTCTAAGAAGTTTTTTTGATGAAATTAGGGGCATTAAAACTTCTTCTTGGATTATTCCCTTTACCAATAGGTAATAATCTCCTTGTTCATCTCTGGCTCATTGTGGTTTGAAGTCCACTATAGCAAATATGAGTCTAGCTAGTGCTCCTTGCTTTTGGCTTCCATTTACATGAAATGGAAATAGCATTTTCCATCCTTTCATCCTGTGAGTCTCTTTGAATTTGATGTTCTTTCCTGCTGAAACATACAGTTGTGCATTGATTTTTTCATTCCATATTCCACTTAATGTCTCTTAATTGAATAGTCAGGCCCATTTACATTCAGTATTAATGGTAGAGAGGTATGTAATTTTTCATGATACCTGTCTTTTTTATTTTTTAAGTTTCATGAAGCATCTTAAGTGACTTTTTTTAAAATTCTAATTTGTTATACATGCTTGCAGAGTGCAATTCATTTTGTATTACATATAAAGAGCACAAATTTTCAAGTCACTGGTTTTTCATAAAGTATTTTCACACCATTTGTGTTTTCATTCATGTACTTGGGGTATTGATATCTAACTCAATCTGCCATTATTTTTATCACCTTGACCCCTCTCCCCTTTTCTCCCTCCCCTTTGTTCTATTTAAAGTTCCTTCATTCCTCTCATCCCCCCTCCCTTGCCATTATAAGTCAGTATCATCATAGCAAAGGAATCATTTGACCTTTGGTTTTTTGGGATTGGCTAACTTCACTTAGCATTATTTTCTCCAATTCCATCCATTTACCTGTGAATGCCATGATTTTATTCTCTTTTAATGATGAGTAATATTCCATTGTGTATATATATCAAAATTTTCCCTATCCATTCATCTGGTGATGAACATCTGGGTTGTTTCCATAATCTAGCTATTGTGAATTGTGCTGCTATAAACATTGATGTTGCTGTGGCCCTGTAGTAAGCTGTTTTTAAGTCTTTTGGGTATAGACTGAGGAATGGGATAGCTGGGTCAAATGGTGGTTCCATTCCAAGTTTTCCTAAGAATCTCCTTACTGCTTTCCAGATTGGCTGCACCAATTTGCAGTCCCACCAGCAATGTATGAGTGTGCCCTTTCCCCCACATCCTTGCCAGCATTTATTGTTGTTTTTTGATAGCTGTCATTCTTACTGGAGTAAGATGAAATCTTAGAGTAGTTTTGATTTGCATTTGCTAGAGATGTTTGAATTTTTTTCATATATTTGTTGATTGATTGCAAATCATCTTCTGAGAAGTGTCTGTTCAGTTCCTTGGCCCATTTATTAATTGGGTTTTTTTTTTTTTTTTTTTTTTTTTTTTGTGTTAAGGTTTTTTAGAGATTTATGTATCCTTGAGGTTAGTGTTCTGTCTTATGTGATTGTGGTAAAGATTTGCTCCCATTGTGTAGGTTCTTTATTGACCTCACTGATTGTTTCTTTTGCTGAGAAGCTTTTTAGTTTGTGTCCATCCCATTTATTTATTCTTGGTTTTAATTCTTGTACTATAGGGGTCTTATTGAGGAAGTTGAGGCCTAATCCAACATGGTGGAGATTTGTGCCTACTTTTTCTTCTATTGGTTGCAAAGTCTCTGGTTTAATTCCTAGGTCCTTGATCCACTTTGAGTTGCATTTTGTGCATGGAGAGAGATAGAGGTTTAATTTCATTTTATTACATGAGGATTTCCAAATTTCCCAACCCCTTTTGTTGAAGAGAGGCTCTTTTCTCCACTGTATGCTTTTGGTACCTTTGTCTAATATAATTTAATTATAGATGTGTGGGTTCATCTCTGTGTCTTCTATTCTGTACCATTGGTCTACTGGTCTATTTTGGTGCCTACACCATTCTGTTTTTGTTATTATTGCTTTGTAGTACTTTTTAAGGTCTGGAATAGTAATGCCACCTGCTTCACTCTTACTAAGAATTGCTTTGGCTATTCTGGGTATCTTATTTTTCCAGATGAATTTCAGTATTGCTTTTTCTATTTCTATGAGGAATGATATTATGATTTTGATTGGGATTGCATTGAAATTGTATAGTGCTTTTGGTAGAATAGTCATTTTGACAGTATTAGTACTACCTATCCATGAACAAGGTAGATCTTTCCATCTTCTAAGATCTTATTTAATTTCTTTCTTTAGCATGCTGTGGTTTTCATTGTGGAGGTCTTACATTTCTTTTGTTAAGTTGATTCCCAAGTATTTTATTTTATTTTGAGACTACAGTAAATGGGGTGGATTTTCTAGTTTCTCTTTCTGAGGCTTTGTCGCTGATATACAGAAATGGCTTTGATTTACGGTTGTTGATTTTATATCCAGCCACTTTGCTGAATTCAATTATTAGTTCTAGAAGATTTCTAGTGGAATTTTTTTGGATCTTCTATGTATAGAATCATATCATCTGTAAATAGTGATAATTGAGTTCTTCTATTCCTATCTGTACCCCTTTTAATTTCTTTCGTCTGTCTAATTGCTGTGGCTAGGGTTTCAAGAACTATGTTAAATAGGAGTGGTGAAAGAGGGCATCCCTGTCTTGTTTCAGTTTTTAGAGGGAATGCTTTCAATTTTTCTCCATTTAGGATGATGTTGGGCTGGGGCTTAGCATAGAAGACCTTTATGATGTTGAGGTATATTCCTGTTATCCCTATTTTTTCTAGTGTTTGGAACATGAAGGGGTGCTGTATTTTGTCAAATGCTTTCTCTGTGTGTCTATTGAGATGATCATATAATTTTTATCTTTGAGTCTACTGATGTGATAAATTACATTTATTGATTTCCTTATGTTGAATCAATTTTGCATCCCTGGAATGAACCCTATTTGATTGTGGTGCACTATCTTTTTGATATGTTTTTGTGTTCGATTTGCCAGAATTTTATTGAGAATTTTTGCATCTATGTTCATTAGAGGTATTGGTCTGAAGTTTTCTTTCTTTGATGTGTCTCTGCCTGGTTTTGGAATCAGGATGATATTGGCCTTATAGAATGAGTCTGGAAGTGTTCCCTGTTTTTCTATTTCATGAAATAGTTTGAGAAGTATTGGTGTTAGTTCTTCTTTAAAGGTCTTGTAGAACTTGGCTGCATATCCATCCGGTCCTGGGCTTTTCTTGGTTGGTAGGATTCTTATGGCATCCTCTATTTCTTTGCTTTAAATTGATCTATTTAAATTGTTTATATCATCCTGATTTAGTTTGGCCATATTGTATGTTTCTAGAAATTTGTCGATGCCTTCCTTATTTTCTATTTTATTGGAGTATAAATTTTCAAAATAATTTCTAATTATCTTCTGTATTTCTGTAGTGTACGTTGTGATATTTCCTTTTCATCACAGATATTGGTAGTTTGAGTTTTTTCTCTCCTTAATTAGCATAGCTAATGGTTTATCAATTTTATTTATTTTTTCAAAGAACCAACTTTTTTGTTCTGTCAATTTTTTCCAATTTTTTGTTTCAATTTCATTGATTTTGTCTCTGATTTTAATTATTTCCTGTCTTCTACTGCTTTTGGTGTTGATTTGTTGTTCTTTTTCTAGGGCTTTGAGATTTAATGTTAGTTCATTTATTTGTTGACTTTTTCTTCTTTGAAGGAATGAACTCCATGCAATGAACTTTCCTCTTAGTATTGCCTTCATAGTGTCCCAGAGATTTTGATATGTTGTATTGGTGTTCTCATTTAACTCTAAGAATTTTTTAATCTCCTTCTTAATGTCTTCTGCAACCCATTGTTCATTCAGTAGCATATAATTTAGTCTCCAGGTGTTGGAGTAGCTTTTGTTTCTTATTTTATCATTGATTTCTATTTTCATTCTGTTATGATCTGATAGAATGCAGGGTAGTATCTCTATATATTTGCTTAGAGTTGCTTTATGGCATAATATATGGTCTATTTTTGAGAATGATCCATGTGCTGCTCATTGATGGATAATATACTCTATATATGTCAGTTAATTTATTGATTGTATTATTGAGTTCTGTAGTTTCTCTGTTTAGCTTTTGTTTGGAAGGATCTACCCAGTGGTGAAAGAGGTGTGTTAAAGTCACCTAGAATTATTGTGTTGTGGTCTATTTGACTCTTGAACTTGAGAAGTGTTTGATTGATAAACATAGATGCTCCATTATTTGGGCCATATATATTTATAAGTTATTTGTTGTTGATGTATGATTCCCTTAAGCAGTATGCTATATCCATCTTTATCTCTTTTGATTAACTTTGGCTTGAAGTCTACTTTATTTGTATGAGGATGAAAAACCCTGCTTGCTTATGTAGACTGTGTGAATGGTATATTTTATCCCATCCTTTGTGAATGGTATATTTTATCCCATCCTTTCACCTTCAGTCTTTGGGCATCATTTTCTATGAGGTGATTCTCTTTTAATCCAACCTTCCAGCCTATGTCTTTTGATTGGTGAGTTTAGGCCATTAACATCCAGGGTTATTATTAAGACATGATTTGTATTACCAGTCATTTTTGTTTTATTTTTGGTATTTAGATTGACTTGGTTTCTCCTTTGGTTGGTTTTTCCTTTATTGTAGTTCTTCCCTTTGCAGATTTTCATTGTTGTTTTTCATGTCCTCCTCATGAAATATTTTGCCAAGAATGTTCTGTAGTGCAGGCTTTCTTGTTGTAAATTCTTTTAACTTTTGTTTATCATGGAAGGTTTTTATTTCATCATCAAATCTAAAGCTTAATTTTGTTGGATATAAGATTATTGGTTGGCATCCCTTCTCTTTTAAAGCCTGGTATATGTTGTTCCAGGATCTTTTTTTGCTTTGAGGGTCTGGGTTGAAAAATCTGCTGAGATGCAAATTGGTTTTTCCTTATAGGTAATCTAATTTTTCTCTCTTGTGGCCTATAAGATCCTATCTTTATTTTGTATGCTAAGCATTTTCATTATAATATGCCTTGGTGTAGATTTGTTGTAATTTTGTACATTTGGCATCCTATAGGCCTCTTGTATTTGATTTTCAAATTCATTCTTTTTGCTTGGGAAATTTTCTCATATTATTTCATTGAAGAGATTTTGCATTCCTTTGGTTTGAATCTCTGCACCCTCCTCTATTCCAGTAAATCTTACATTTGGTCTTTTGATGGTATCCCATAATTCTTATCTATTCTGTTCATGGTTTCTTACCATCTTCACTGGGAGGTCAACTTTATTGTCAATATTATATATTTTGTCCTCATTGTCTGAGTCCTGTCTTCCAAGTGATCCAATCTGTTGGTGGTGCTATCTATTGAGTTTTAAAAAATGGCTTATTGTTTCTTTCATTTCAAGTATTTCTGTTTGTTTTTTTCTCAGACTCTCTTTCTTGAAGTAATCTTTTGCTTCCTGTATTTGTTCTCTTATCTCATTGTTGATGTGATGGATGGTTGCCTGTATTTGATCTCTTATCTCTTTGTTGGAGAGATCAATTTTTGCCTGTATCTGCTCACTTAGGTCATTTTTTTAAATCCGAAATCATTTTAATTATGTATATCGGAACTCCTTCTCTGACATTTCACCTACTGTATTTTCTATGCATTCTATTGATGTAGTATCTTGGTTTGTTTTGGGCATTTTCCTTCCTTGTTTTTTCATGATGTCTATGTGTTTTGCTCTCTTGTAGTGTAAATCTGAGGTATTACAGCTTCTTCCCTATTGTCTTATAGCGTCCCTACAGGTTACCTGATACCTCATTTTTAAGGGAAAGATAAATATTATAGCATTCAGTGTACCTAAAGTGTTGCCATATATCAGTTAGCTTCTGTTTTTATATTTACAGTTTTGTCACTTTAAACAGAAATGATGAGATCAGTTATCTGCTACTATGTAGTCAGTATGTTTGCGTAGTAGTTTACAGTATCTAATGGTAGAAGGGGCGACTTAGAGGTTGGCTAAGACATTTGTGAGGTAAGACATGAGAAAAAACAGAGGTATTAGATTATTTGACTAGTGAGAGGGTAATCATGAGAATTTGGGTGTTGGTAGGAGAAACAAGAGATAGGCATCCCCATGTAATACTCCCTGTTAGCTCACCACAGGATACTTGTAAGCACCTCTAGTAGAACACCCTCTGGTACAGCCTGTTCCATGAGGACCTTGGTGATGTGTTACCAGGACCTTATTCTTGTCCCTTGTTAGTAGCAGCATTTTTTCAGTTTTGTGGCAGTGGCAGTCTCAAACCTATAATTATCTTGATGTTGGGCTGTGTAGCCATGGAATCCCAGTGGAGAGAGCCTCTCTGGTCAGGCGTGGGTTGCCTCTCTGAGAGTGGGCATTGGCAGGAGGGCTCTCTCTCCAGATCTCCTCCTGGCCCCAGTGTGGTAGAGCAGGCAGACTGGTTTACTTCTCCCTGCTCTCTTCCTTCTATGTCTCCTACCAGTCCAGGTGTGGATGAGGGGGTTGGGCAGGCAATTGCAGGGCCCTGACTCAGCCTGGGGCCTGCTCCTGGACCTGTCTGTAGCTGCAGAGTGGGGGTCAAGGAGGCAGGCACCTGCTCCTGGATCTGCTAGCAGCTGCAAGTTGGGGGAGGCAGAGCAGGTCGCAGGTCTACCACAATGGCCTTCCTGGGCCCTGGGCCTGTTCCTGGGTCTGCCAGTGGCTGCTGAGTGAGTGGGTGGAACAGGGGTCATAGGCCAGCAGCAGCGACCTTCCTCAGCCCAGGGCATGCTTCTGGACCCACAGGCTGCTCCTGGACCTACCAGCAGCTACAGAGTGAGCAGGTGATCAGGAGTTGCACGTGCAGGCTGAGGATGCTTTCCTGGGTGCTGGGCCTGTTCCTGTGCATAACAGCAGCTGCGGAGTGGGCTGGCAGAACAGGGGTCACATAGGCGGGTGCTGGTGGCATTCCTGGGCCTGGGGCTTGTTTCTGGACCTGCAGGTGGCTGTGCTGTGGGCAGGTGAAGCTCATAATTCACAGTTGCTTAACTATCTAGTGCCATTTATTCTTTTACATGATCTATTTCTTTATTTTTCATCATCTTCTTTTGTACGGAGGATTCCTTCCATTACATTCATCAGTGCTGCCGTAGTGGAAATGAACTGTTTTAGTTTACTCCTATGAAATCAGTTTATGGTTTTGATAGTGTTTCCTGATAGTTTGCTGAATTTGTTCATGAGTTCAAGAATTTTTATGGTGCAGTTTCTTGGGTGTGGTAAACAGAGAATCATGTCATTGTGAAATGCAGCCTAATGTTAGGTCTTCTTTTCCTTAATTTCCTTCTTTCTCTTTGTTGCCTTAATAGCTCTGGCTAGAGTGACAAGGAATACATTGAACAGAAGTGGTAAGAGCCGGCATCCCTGACTCTTTCTAGTTTTCAGAAAGAATGCTTTCACTTTGTCTCCATTTAGAATTATGTTGGCCTTGGTTTTAGTGTAAATATATTTCACAATGTTCAGGCATGTCTTTACTCTTTTTGATTTCTTGTGTTTTAACTGTTATTTTGTGAAATGCTTCTCCTGCTTCTAGTGAGATAGTCATGTGATTCTTGTCTCTTTGTGCAATGATGTGGTAAATGACATTGGTTGATTTCCCTACATTCAGCCAACATTGCATCTCTGGAGTGAAACACAGTTGATCATGGTACACTGTCTTTGTAATGTGTTTTGTAATGCAATTTACCAGTATTTCATTAAGAACATTTGCTTTTAAGTACATCAGGAGTATTGGCCTGAAGTTTTATTTCCTTGAAGTACCTTTGTCTGATTTTGGAATCAGGTTAGCTGGCTTCATAGAATGAGTTTGGAAGTGTCCCTTCCTTTTGTTTTTCTTCATAGAATAATTTGAATAGGGTTGAAGTGAATTCTTCATTGAAGACATGGTTGAAATCGGTTGAGATTCCATTGTGTCCTTGGCTTTTCTTTGTGGCTGGACTTTTGATAGTATCTTCTATTTCATTGTTTGAAATTGATCTGTTTAAATAAAAAAATGGCATGCAGGATCAGTCTGGGTTTGTAATCTTTATATAGAGATTTCTCAATGTCTTTATGATTTTCTATGTGTTTGGAGTACGAGTTTTGCAAATATTTTCTGATTAGCCTCAGTATTCCTTTGTTGTCTGTGGTGATACTTCCTCATACATCACAAATTTCAGAAAATTGAGTGTTTTCCTTCTTTCTTGGTTCAGTATGACTTAGGATTTATCAACTTTTTAATTTTTTTTAATGAACCAACTCAGTGTATCGTCATATTACATAATTTACTTCTTTCCATTTTATTGATTTTGATTTTGGATCTGATTTTAATTATTTCCCATCTTGTGCTGCACTTAGTGTTGATTTGTTCTTTTTTTCTAGGACTATGAGATGTAATCTTAGGTTATTTACTTGGAGACTTTCTATTCTTTTAATGAATGAGATCAATGCTCTGAGCTCTCCTCATAGAAACACCTTCATAGTGTCTCAGAGTTTTGGATATGTTGTGCCTTTATTCTCATTTCCTTTTAAGTATTTTTACATTTCATCCATGACATCCTCAGCTATTTTTTGGTCATTCAGAAGGGTACTAATTAGTCTACAGTTTTTATTTTTTATTATGTTGTTGCTTTATTAATTTTATACCCTTGCGATCTGATGGAATGCAAGGTTATTTTCCAGTTTTTTTGATGACTGAGCAATCCTTTGTGGCCTCAGATGTGGTCTGTTTTATAAAATTATCTGTGTGGTGGTGAGAAGAACTTGTGTGTAATGATTGCTCATTACACTTATCGTGATTTTTTGCCTTCCTAGAGTGTCCCTGATGGAAATGGAGAAGGTTGTAAATGTTTTTGGCAGTCCAAGAATGATGGTAATGTCTTTGAAGACTCCCCATTGGTGTGCTATTTATTGACTTGAAATTATGCAGAGTTTCATGTGTAATTTACTTTGTTTTTTATCATAAAAGGAAAACATGAGCAGGAAAAGCAAAAACATCAAGCCTCCTTTGACACACACTGATTCAGAGAGAGAAGCAAAACGTGTATTTTGGACCGCTCCTACAAGGCGTATCAAAGTCAAGAGCTTCCATGGGACTCCTCCATCATCACCACACACAACAGTGAGGCTCCTTGTAACAAATTTTTCCCACCCCCATTTTGAACATATCATCTTCCATATCCTCATAATGGTGACACTGATCCTAGAAGGAAATATAAGGCCCCTACTAGTTCACAATAGCAAACAAGTATAGCACTAAGAAAGAATTATGTGCAGGACTGAGATTTATAGAAGTTGGTAGAAGAAACAATTGTCAGGTATGCTGTTTTGGCAGGAAAGAAGTAGAAAGAAAACCAAATGAATAACTGAAAGCTAGGTGAAACTCAAGGTTAGAAGGCAGAAAAATTGGAAGTATTCTTTAGAAAAGAGCAACATAACTATGTAGATTGAATAAGAGAGTGAAGACAAAGAATGTACTGCAACAACAAAAATAGTGCAGTTAAGAGTATCAAGAACTGTATACTAGAGTATTCTGAAACACTTGAAATTCACTTTAGTTAGAAGTGAAAGAAATATCATTGTCACTTCATTTCTATTTATGGAGTACCCATATAGTTCGGATGTGGAGAAGTGGGTGAGTGGAATACTGGAATCAGTGAAGAACTTTCCCAGCGTGACATTTAAGTGGACACACGAGGAAGGGAAGTGGCCAGCACCCTAAAGGTCTGAGAGAAGTACATTCGTTCCAGAGAGAACATTTGTCTACCATTCTTTTCCTCACATTCTGGAGGGTTTGGGAATAGAGTGTGAGATAACATCACCACCGTCATTTTATGATTGTAAAGCATAGGAACATTTGCAAATATATGCCTACACATTTTAGATACTTAGTCAATAAATTTCTTCACTTTCCTTCTATTAAGACTCTGAATGATATTTTTTTCTTAGCACCAATGAGTTATAGGTGAAAATGATAATGACAGTCAAAGGTTTGAACCAGTGCCCATATGTAGTACAGAATAGAGGGTTATATTGTGGCTTATTGCGAATGTGTATAAATTAGTTTGAAACATGTTACTTACAAATCATAGCATTACCATCTCCTCCTCTTCTGTGTTTCTTCTCTCTTTACACTAATTGTCTTCCATCAACTTTTATGATGAACATTTCCACATGACGTGTTTCCTACTGAGTCTGGCTTATTTGGTTCAACATGGTACTGTCCAGTTCTATCCATTTTCCTCTTCTGAAGATTTTATTTTGATGCACTTCTGTTTGTGGTGTCATGCTATTATTTACTCTGCTATAATATTGCTGTTTATAAAGCCTTAGTCTATGGTGTAAGCGGAGATTTTCCCAGCATGACCTATAAGCAGTATCAATGTTTCTATTCTTAAATCTATGTTTATTATCTGCTCGTATTGTCTTGTGCACGGGGAGATATAGAGATCTAGTTCCATTCTTCAACTTATGGATATCCAGTTTAACCAATACCATGTGTTTTTCTACAAAGTGCTTTATCCTTGAACATAATTTGATTTCATTTTGATATAATCATACATGTATTTTGTTTGTACCATTTCAGACCCTGGTTCCTCCCTTTCTTTTCTCTCCTCCCTCACCTTCTTCTACTCTACTGGACACTCTTCCACTCCTTTATTTTCTTTTTTTTTTTTATCAGTCCTTATTGACATACCTAAAGGTGGAAGTCACCATGATGTGCTTATACATGCACATTGAGTAATGATGTCACATGCTTTGCACATTCCCTCTACTTAGCTAACCTTTCTCCTTCCCCATCAGTCCTTTCCTACTTCACTAATCTTCCCTTCACTTCATGATATCCATTCTACCTTTGTTCCTCTTAGGTTGCTTTAGCTTCTCCCTATGAGAGAAAACATTACTGTGCTTGATTTTCTCATTTAACTTATTCCATTTTGTATGACATTGTCCAGTTCCATCTATTTATTGGCTCATGGCAGAATATCATTCGAAAAGGCAGAATAAAACTTCTATATGGATATTTACCACATTTTATCTTCCATTCAATATGTCTTGGCTACTGGGTGTTGTTGTGCTATACACATTGATGTATTTGTATCCCTATGTTTCTGCTGATTTTACCAGTTTGGGACACATACTGAGGAGTATATGTCCACATGTACTCCACATGATGGTTTCATTCCCAGTTTTTTGAGAAATCTTCATCCATTCTCCCTCCAGGCTGGTTGTAGTAAATTGTGGTCCCATCAACAATTTGTGAGTATACTTCCCCCACATTCTCACCAACAATAACTATCTATATTCCTGATGGTTAACATTCTAACTAAAGGCAGAGGAAAATCTCTGTGTAGTTTTGACTTGCATTTCCTTGATTACTAGATATTTCAAACATGTTTTTCTTACATATTTGTTCTTTTGTGTATCTTCTTTGGAGAAATTTTTTTTAGTTCTCATTTATTGACTAATTGTACTTATGATATTGAGCATTCTGTATTCTTTATATATTCTTATAAATGCCATCTCAAAGGACGTGTGGACAAAATTTTCTCCTCCTCTGTAGATTCTCTCTTCATTCCCTTTTTCATTCCTTTTTTGCCAGGTCCTTTTTTGAAAAAGCTTTCTTTTCCCATGCATATATGTTTCTGGCACTTCTGTCCAAGAATCAGATGACTGCCGATTTGTGTCTTTGTCTGTGTGTCTTCAGTCAATTCTGGTTTGTGTTTCTGTTTTAATGCCCGGGTCATGTTGTTTGCCTCACCATTGCTCTTTGGGACGGAAGGGGGATAAAAAGGTGGTAGAATAAGATGGTTATCATTATCCTTAGTGCATGATTGAAACTTGAATAGTAGGATTATACTTTGTATACAAACAGTGTTATGTAAAAAGATGCTTTATATGTTTATTATGAATTGTAATGCATACTATGATAAATATAACAATTTGAATACAAAAATATGTTTATTGTAGTGCATTGTGCGTTGCTCTTATGTTTCAAGAGTTCATTTTCAATTTTTGGTCTTTTTTTCAACCATATGATTTTCAGGATAATTTTTTCCAGTTCCATGATTATCACTGGAGGTTTGATAGGAATTGCGTAAAATCTGTGAACCAATTTCTAAACATAGATATATTCCCAACATTAATTATTTTTTGGCGAATACTTTGTTTCTCTATTTTCTTTTGTCTTCTGCTTTTTGTTGTTGTTGTTGTTGTTCTTGCAACTTCTTCAGTTTGGCTGTATGGATTGGGTTAGTCCTATGTATGATTTTCCTTGTACTGTAAATGGAGATGTTATCCTGATTTCTGTCTCAGTGAAGTTGTTTTTATTGTATAGATATATTATTCATATTTGTATTTTGATGTTATTTTCAGAGACTTTGCTAAAGTTCTATATTCCATCTTATACTCTTCTGGTAAAGCCTTCAGGCTCGTCTAAGAGAGAATAACATAATCTGTACATAGAAATAATTTGACTTCATACTTTTTATTTACTTCCCTTGTCTAATGGCTCTGACTACAACTTCAGGGGCTGTGGTGAAATGTGAAATCTGGTGAGCAGGCACACCTCATTCTAAGTTCTGATTTTAGAGGAAATGCCATAGATTTTTCACCTTTCAGCATGCAGTTTACTTTGGATTTGGAATCCATGGCCTTTGTAATACTATAGCAAATTCCTGCTGTCCTCTGTTTGTTGAGACTTCTCATGAAGGACTGTTGAATTTAGTCAGAGGCTTCTTCTCTATCTATTGAGATGGTCGTGAGATTTTTGTCCTGTATCTCTGTGGTGTATTGCATTTATTGACTTGCATGTGTTGAACCATTTGCATTCTTCTAATTAATCAAATTTTATGATGTTGTATGATGCTTAAAATGTGTTGTTGAAATTGTTTTCAGGTAATCCATGGGGGTTTTTACAAATATCTTCCTGAAGGATATGATTAAAAAATGTTCTTTCCTTGTATTTCTTATGCAATTTTCCAATAAGTGTGACATTGCCCTCATAGAATGTGTTTGCCAGTTTCCTTAGTTCCTATCCTATGCAGTCTTTGGGGGAGCATCAGTGTTAGTTCTCATTTGATGGTCTGGCAAAATTCAGCTATGAATCTCTCTAGTACTGGAGTTTTTTGTGTGTGTTGTTTTGTTTTTGTTTTTTGGTTTTGGGGTTTTTTTTTTTTGTTTTGTTTTGTTTTGTTTTGTTTTGTTTTGTTTTGAAAGCTTTTCATTACTGCTTCAATGTTATGACATATTATTGTTCTGTTTCAATTTCCAGTAATCCTCTTGAATTGATTTTTATAGGTCATATATATCTAGAAATTTATCCACTTCTTCTACAGTTTCTAATTTTCATCCTAATAGTCCTCTGGAATTTTGATTAGTTGGCCTTTAACTTTTTCTTAATGATCCTTTCAGGAAGGTGTCCTTTGTAAGATCCATTTCTTTTGTCCTTAATTTATTCATTCGTATCTTCTTCTCTCTTTACTTGAGTTGGATTGGGTCAAGGTTTATCAATGTTATTTATCTTTTCAAAAAGAAACTCTTTGATTCATTGATTCTTTGTATTGTACAATCATTTTCCATTGTATTAATTTTGGCACTAATATGTATCATTTCTTTTTGTCTACTGGATTTAGAATTGGAGTGTTCTTGTTTCCCTAAGACCTGGGGATTCATCTGTATTTTTTTTTTTTTTTTTTTTTTTTTTTTTTTTTTTTTTTTTTTAGTTGAGATCCCTCTTATTTTTGAAGGCACGTATCCACATCTATTAACCTTAGCACTGCTTTCATTGTACCCTACCAATGCTGGATTGTTTTTCTCTTTTCAATTGATTCTAAGGGTCTTTTAATACTGCCCTGAAGTGATTTCTTTGATGAGCCATAAGCATGTAAAAGTATATTGCTCATCCTCAAGAGGTTGTACTGTTTCTGTCTTTTTCTTGGTGTGTGTTTGAAATATTATTTTATTATGATCAGAAAATATTCAGGGTATTGCATTGTGTGTATGCTAGAAAATAGCTGTTATAGCCTACTATGGAGTCTGGTTTAGAGACAATTACATGAAAAGAATGAGGATTTGGGCTGGGGTTGTAGCTCGGGGGTAGAGCGCTTGCCTGGCATGTGTGAGGCACTGGGTTTGATTCTTACCACCACATGAAAATAAAATAAAGATATTGTGTCCACCTCTAGCTAAAAAAATAAATATTTTTAAAAAATGAGTATTCTACTATTGTCTGAGTAAATATTCCATAGACATCTGTAATGTCCATTTGATCAAATGTACAGTTGAATTCTGTAGTTTCTCTTTTGATGACATAGCTATATTTGAGAGTCGTAGACTGAAGGGACTTATTAAACTGGTACGCATATGATTTTTTACTTTGAGAAATTTTTTTCATGAAATTATGGGTAGTGATATTTTTCCATCCATTAAAACTTCTTGTTGGATTATTCCCTTTACCAATAGGTAGTAATCTCCTTGTCATCTCTGGCTCATTGTAGTTTGAAGTCCACTTTGACAAATATGAGACTAGCTAGTGCTCCTTGCTTTTTGGCTTCCATTTTCATGAAATGGAAATACTATTTTTCATTCTTTCATCCTGTGTGTCTATTTGAATTTGATGTTTTTCCTGTAGAAGCATACAGTTGTTTGTTGATTTTTTCATTCCATATTCCACTTAATGTCTCTCAATTGAATAGTCAAGCCCATTTACATTCAGCATGAATGGTAGAGAGTTATGTATTTTTTCATGGTAACTTGCAATCTTTTAACATTGGATTCACTTATAATTCACAGTTGCTTACCTACTTCAGTACCATTTATTCTTTCACATGCTCTATTTCTTTATTTTAATCTTCTTCTTTTTACATAGAAGTTTTTTGATTACGTTCAGCAGTGCTGCCTTAGTGGCCATGAATTGTTTTAGTTTAATCCTATGAATTTGGTTTATGGGTTTTCATTGTGTTTCCTGCTAGCTTGCTGCATTTGTTCATGAGTTCAAGAATTTTTATGGTGCAGTTTCTTGGGTTTTGGAAACAGAGAATCATGTCATTGTGAAATGCAGCCTAGTGTATGTTAGGTCTTCTTTTCCTTAATTTCCTTCTTTCTCTTTTGTGCGTAATAGCTCTGGCTAGAGTGACAAGGAATACATTGAACAGAAGTGGTACAAGCAGGCATCCCTGACTCTTTCCAGTTTTCAGAAGGAATGCTTTCAGTTGTCTCCATTTAGAATGATGTTGGCCTTGGTTTTAGCATAAATATATTTCACAATGTTGAGGTATGTTTTTATCTTCCTGGTTTCTTGTGTTTTAACTGTTATTTTTGTGAAATGCTTCTTCAGCTTCTAGTGAGATTGTCATGTGATTCTTGTCTCTTTGTGTAATGATGTGGTAAATGACATTACTTGATTTCCCTACATTCATCCAACATTGCATCCCTGGAGTGAAGCCCACTTGATCATGGTGCACTATCATTGTAATGTAATTTGGTATTCAATTTATCAGTATTTCATTAAGAACATTTGCTTTTAAGTACACCAGGAGTATTGGCCTGAAGTTTTGTTTCCTTGAAGTGTCTTTGTCTGATTTTGGAATCAGGGTGAACTAGCTTCATAGAAATAGTTTGGAATTGTCCTTTCCTTGTTTTTACTTCATAGAATAATTTTAATAGGGTCGATGTTAATTCTTCATTGAAGGTATGTTTGAAATTTGTTGAGATTTCTTTATGTCCTTGGCTTTTCTTTGTGGCTGGGCTTTTGAATAGTATCTTCTATTTCATTTTTTAAATTTATCTGTTTAAATTTATTGTGGTGCAGGATCAGTTTGGGCAGGTAATCTTTATGTAGAAATTTCTCATTGTCTTTATGAGCTTCTATGTGATTGGAGTAAAGGTTTTTACTAGTAAAGGCTAATTTTCTCATTAGCCTCTGTATTCCAATGTTGTCTGTGGTGATATTTCCTTATATGTCACAAACTTAAGAAAATTGAGTTTTTTCCTTCTTTTTTGGTTCAGCATGACTTAGGATTTGTCAGTTTTTTTTTTTTTTTTTTTTTTATGAACCACCTTTATGTATCATTGTCATATTAGATACATTTTTTTTGTTTCTGTTTCATTGATTTTGGCTCTGATTTTAATTATTTCCTGTCTTATGCTGCTGCATTTAATGTTAATTTGTTTTCTTTTTCTAGGATTATGAGAAGTGATCTTAGATTATTTATTTGGAGTCTTTCTATTCTTTTAATGAATGAGATCAGTGCTCTGAGCTCTCTTCATATAAACACCTTCATAGTGTCTTAGAGTTTTGGAAATGTTATGCCTTTATTCTCATTTCCTTTTAAGTTTTCCTATATTTTATCCATGACATCCTCTGTTATCTTTCGGTCATTCAGTAATGTACTATTTAGTCTATAGCTTTTTTTTTTTTATCATATTGTTGCTTTCCTAATTTCATTCCATTGCAAACTAGCAATTCAAGATTATTTTCCAATTTTTTTGATGAACTGAGCAATGCTTTGTGGCCTCAGATGTGATCTATTTTGTAAAACGATCTCTGTGCTACTGAGAACTTGTATGTAACGCTTGCTCATAACACTTATCATGATTTTTTGCCTTCCTAGAATGTCCCTGACAGAAAAGGAGAAGGTCTTAAATATTTTTGTTAGTCCAAGATTGATGGAGTAACCATATAGTTTGGATGTGGAGTTGGGTGAGTGGAATTCTGGAATCAGTGAAGAACTTCCAAGTGTGACATTTAAGCAGACACCTCAAGAAAGGCATACTTATATTATAGACTTACTCTTCTTTTTAGGAATGATATCAGTGCCGTGAACTTTCCTCTTAGAGCCACCTTCAGAGTATCCCAGAGTTTGGGATATGTTCCAATGCTATTCTCATTTACCATTAAAAATTTTTGTATTTCATCCATCATATCTTCTGCTATCCACTGGCCATTCAGCAGTGGATTATATTGTCTAAAGGAGTTAGAGTAGCATCTATCTTTTATTCAACTTTTGATTTTTTATCACATTTCATAAAAATCTGATGGAATGCAATTTATTATCACTAATTCTTCTGAAGGGCTTAAGCATTGATTTGTGGCACAAGATGTGATCTGGTTCAGAAAATGATCTATATGCTGCTGAGAAGTGTTTTTAATGCATGAGCATTACCTCAAAATGCTTTTTTCTTTTACAGAATGCCCCTTTGGGAAAAAAAGATGACTGTGAAAATTTCCAACAACCAATTAATCATGGTAATCTATTTGAACCCTGTCAGTTTTGGTATTTATTGACTTGATATTACAGAGAGTTTCATGTATTTTTTACTCTTGTTTTATTACCATAAAAGTAAAATTCGACGTTGGAAAACAAAAACACCAAAACCTGCTTGACAACAATATTTCTGAGAGCAAAAAAGAAGAACATGTAGTTTCCACCGATCCTTTGAGACATATCACCAAAAAGAGTTTGTGTGATGTACCCAGTTCATCACCTGATTCCAAGGCAAGGTGCCTTTTCATACTTTCTATCCATTCCCCCCACCCTTTTCTTAAACATATCATCTCCCGTATGCTCATAAGGATTACAGTGATCCTAGAAAGACATATAAGGCCCCCACTAGGTCACAAAAGAAGTGTAGCACCAAGAGAGACACGTGTCCAGGTTTGAGATTTGTAGCAGTTGGTGGGTGTAAACAATTGTCAGGTATGCCAACGTGGAATAAAGAACTAGAAAGAAAACCAAATGAACAGCTAGGTGAAATCTGAAGGTGAGAAAGGACAAAAAGGGCAAGTATTCCTAAAGAACACTAGTTTGGGGAATCGAGTGAAGGCAGAGGATGTAATGCATACCCAACTAAAGTAGTAAAGGTAAGGACAGCAGGACCTGTAGAGCCGAGTCTTTGTAAAGACTTGAAATTCACTTTAAATAAGAAGTGGAAGAAAACGTAATTCTCCCTTCCTGAATATGTAAGGAGTTTATGTATAGTGAACAGGTGGACAGGTGTGTGAGTAGAAATCTGGATGCCATGAAAGTTACTCCAACTCTGACATTTAAGTTGAGAAGGAAAGGAAGGAAAGGCAGCAGGACCATCATGTCTACGAGGACGACGTTCTGTCCAGAGGGAACACCTGTCCTCCATTCTTCTCCTCACATTCTGGAGGGACTGGGAACAGGGTGTGATATAACATAACCACCATCATTTTATGATAGTAAAGTATAGGAACTTATGCTACTATATACCTAGGCATGTTAGATACTTATTGTTAAGTCTTTGAATAAATATATTATCATAGCACTAATGAACTATAGACTGAAAAATTATAGAGACAGTCAAATAGACATTTGTTTTGACCGAATAGAGGGTTTCACTGTCCTGTATTTGTATACATGTATAAGTAAGTTTTAAACATGTCACTCCCAAATTGTAGACTTGCGACTGCCTGCTCCTTCTGTCCTTTCTTCTCCCTTCCCATTAATTGTCTTCCTTTGATTTTGGTGATGAACATTTCCACATATGACGTGTTTCGAGTCTGGCTTATTTGGTTCAACAGGGTGCTGTCCAGTTTCATCCATTTTCCCACACATGACAAGAGTTTTAAGCCTGAAAATAAATCCATTCTGTGTATTCTGGCTCTAGTTTCTCAGTAAATAGTGGGGAATGGTATAACTGGGACAACTGATATTTCTCCTTCCAGCTTATAGATTAAGCTCCATCCTGATTCCCATAGAGCATGTGATCGTATGCATTGTCACCAGTAATGTTGAAGATTTCCTATTCCCCACATCATCATCAGTGCTTATTGTCTCTGTTCTTGAACATTGCCTTTCCAAATGGGGTAAGATGGACTCTCAATTGAATTTTGATTTGCATGTCCTTGATGGCTAAAGACAGTGAATGTGAGTTCATAGGAGAGCTGAGCGATGATACATTTTCCTTTGTGAACTCTCTGTGGATGTGCCATTGGTTAAATGGGTTGTTTGTCTTTCCAGAGCTGAATGCCTTTGCTTGTTTACATACTTAGTAGAGCAATCCTCTGTCCAAGATGAACTGGCAAAGCTGGTCTCCCATGCAATACCCTTTCTCCTCCCTCTCTGACTTGTTTCTTTTGCTCCTCGGAAGCTTTTCTTTTGATGCACTCCAGTTTATCTCTTCTTGCTAGTATTGCCTCACTTGTAACATTCCTCTTGCTACAGTCTTATTCTGTGCCTATAGGCTGAGGTGTTTCCCCTACATTTCCTGCCAATAGATGCAATATTTCTGTTCTTATCCAGGTTTGTTATCCCTTTTAGGTTTTCTTGTGCATGGGGAGAAACAGAGGTCTAGTTCCATTCTTGTACATATGGACATGCAGTTTGCCCAATTTTATTTGGTTTGTTTTGATATTGTATTAAACTGGTACATAATAGTTGGGTTCATATTAATGTGATCTTACCTGCATGTGTTACTACACTATTTCAGGCCCTGGTTCCTCCCCTATGTTTCCCTCAATCCTTACCTTCCTCCACTCTACAAGTCTACCTTCTACTCATTTATTTATAAATTTTTAATTTATAGATATACATAGAAGTGGAATTCACCATGATATATTTTCATGCATGTAGAGTAATTTTGTCAAAATCTTCCCAAGTTCCCTCCACTTCCCTAACCCTCCTCTCTCCAGCAATCTTTTTCTTCACTAATCATCCATTGAACTTCTTGATATCCATCCCCAACACATAGGGTGCTTTAGTTTCTGCCTATGAGTGAAAACAGTTTAATGCTAATTTTCTCATATGACTGATATAATTTAGCAAGATCTTCTGTTGTTCCATCCTTTCATCAGCAAATGGTATAATTTCATGCATTAAAACAGAGCAAAACATCTTCAGGTATGTATGTCACATTTTATAATTTATTCACTGTGTCTGAAGTAGTGAGAATCATGCTGCTACAGACATGGATGTACTTGTATCCCTACTGGTCTGCTGATTCAACAACTTTTGCAAACATGTGCATGAGTGGAATGGCTGCATCATATGGGGGTTCCCATTCCTTCTTTGTGGAGGAAACTCCATACTGCTTCCTGTAGTGGTTGCACTAATTTGTGGTCCCGTCCCACCAACAATGTGAGTGTACCTTTTCTTCCCCATATGCACCAGATTTTATTTCCAAGTATATGTGTTTCTCTTTTTTCTTTTCTTCTGTGTTTGTTGTTGTTGTTGTTGTTTGTTGTTTGTTTGTTTATTTGTTTGGTTTTTCTTTCTTTTTTTTTTTTTTTTTTTTTTTTTTGGTACCAAGAGTCTCTGGACCCCTGAGCAACATCCCCTGCCCTGTTTTGCATTTTCTTTAGAGACAGGATGCCACTGAGTTGCTTAGCACCTTGCCATTGCTGAGGCTGGCTTGGAACTCATGATCCTCCTGTTTCATCTTCCATGTCACTGGGATTACCATGTGTGTGCCACCATGCCAGGCTTTTATCATGTATCTTCTTGATGGCTGCCATTCTAACTGTTTGACAGAAAATCTCTGTAGTTTTGACGTGCATTTTTTGGAATGCTAGATGTTCTGAAAAAGCATTTTTAGATATATTTGATCATTTGTGTTTCATCCTTTTAGATATATCTGTTTAGTTCTTACTAATGGGGTTAGTTGTATTCACGACATCAAATGTTTTGTGTTCTTTATGTATTCTTGTTATTCTAGCCCTCTCAGTGGAGTGTTGCACCAAGATTTTCTCCTGTTCTCTAGACTCCTTCATGCTCCTGATCATTTTCTTTGCTGCCAGCACCTTTAGATGAGAAAAGTTGTCTTTTTCGTACATATATTTTTGGCACTTGGGTCCAAGAATCAGATGACTGTAGGCATGTGGCTTTGTCTCTGTGTCTCCAGTCAATTTGGATTTTTGTTTCTGTTTTAATGCCACCATCATGCTGTTTTCCTTACTATTGCTCTGTGTTATGCTTTGAAAGTGAGTATGTGTTGCCTTCTTCATTGCTCTTATGTCTCAGGTTTCCTTTGTCTGTTTTTGACCTGTTTTCCATGCACAGGAATTTCAGGATAATTTTTCCAGTTCCACGAAGAATGTCATCAGAGGTTTGATAGGGATTGAATAAATTTTGTGAACCACTTTACGTAGGTAGATATTTTCCCAATATGACATGGGTCTTTTCATCATATTAGAGGTCTATCTTCTTGTATCTTCTACAATTTCCTTGTCATCATCCTGTAATTTTCCTGAAATAGCTATATCACTTCAAGGTTTGGTTTTTTCCTATGCATAAATTGGTTTCTACTGTGAATGGAGTTGTTATCCTGATTTCCTTCACAGTGGGGTTGTTTTTATTGCATAGATGTGTCTTTTATGTTTGTATGTTGTTTTCTTTTTCAGCTACTTTGCCAAACTTGTTTATCCCATCTTAAATTCTTCTGGTAGAGCCTTCAGGATGCTGTAAAAGTGGATCACATAATCTGTAAATAGGAATAATTTAATGTCTTACTTTTTATTTCCTTCCATTGTCTAATTGTTCTGACTAACATTTCAGGGGCTATTTTGGATGGCAGTGGAGAGCACAACACACCTTATTTTTGTTTCTGATCTTCAAGGAAAGGCTCTCAAGTTTTCACCATTTAGTATGCCCATGGCTTTGGATTTGGCATACACAGCCTTTATAATACCATAGAAAGTTTGGCCTGTCCCTACGTTCTGAAGACTTTCTCATGAAGGACGGCAGAATTTAATCAATGTTTTTTTCCACATCTGCTGAGATGATCATGAGACATTTGACCTTGATGCCCTGTGTGGTGTACTACATTTCTTGATTTGTATGTGCTGAAGCATCCTTGCATGAAATTGGTGAACGGATTTTATGATGTTGTATGATCATTGAAATGTGTGGTTGAAATTCAAGTGTTTCATGAGCATTTTTGCAAATATCTTTCTCAAGATATTCTGAAACAGTTTTCTTCCCTTGCGTTTTTCTTATTCAGTTTTCCTCTAAGTGCGACATTGCCCTCATGGAATGTGTTTGCCAGTCTCCTCCCTTTTCTATACCCTGTGATTTTTTATTTTTTATTTATTTATTTATTTTTTTTGAGTAGCATCCAAGCTAGTTTTCGTTTGATGGTGTGGCAGAATTCAGCCATGAATCTCGCTGCTTCTGGGCTTTTGCTTTTGGATGGCTTTCCACTACTGTTTCAGTATCGTGGCATGCTCTTGGTCTGTTTAGATTTCCTATAGCCCCTTGGATCAGTTTTGTCGCTGACCTCTGTAGAAATTTATCCATTTCCTCTACATTTTCTAATTTTTGAAATGTAAGCCATCCTAACAGGCCTCTGGATTTCCCATTTATTGACAGTTCACTTTCCAAAATAGTCCTTCATGGGCCTCTGGATTTCACAAAACTGTCTCTTTATTCCTTAGTATCTCCTCTATCTTTCTTTTGGGTAGTTTGGTTCAGGGTTCATTAGTATTGTTTGTGTTTTCAAATAACCACACCTTTTCTATTTGTTTCAGTACTAATACTCACCCTTTCTTTCTTTCTGTTGGACTTGGAGTTGGATTATCTGTGTTTCCCTAAGACCTGGTGATTTATCTGTAGGTTATTTAGTTGAGATCCTGCTGATTTCTGAAGGTATGTAGTCACATGTATAACTCTGGTTCTTTTCACTGCTTTCGTTGTATCCCATAGGTTCTGGGTCGAGTTTCTCTTTCAATTGATTCTAAGGGTCTTTTAGCAGTTCCCTGATTTCTTTGATGACCCATTCTTCATGCAAAAGGGTATTGCTCATTCCCTAAGTGATTGTAGTGTTGCTGTAATTTTTCTTGGTGTGGGTTTGACATGTTACTTCATTGCAATATGATACTATGCAAGGAGTTATTCTGATAGCTTTGTGTATTTGCTAAGAATAGCCTTTATGGCCTAATGTGGAGTCTGTTGTAGAAGAATTTTCATGAAATTCCTTCTAGTCCTATTGTCTGAGGAAATATTCCTAAGTCATCTGTAAAGTCCTTATGATCAAAAGTCCAGTTGCATTCTTAAGTAAACTGTTGAATTTTTGTCTGGATGTCCTAGTGATTGGTGAGCCTGGCATAGTGAACTGACCCACACATGATTTATGGGGCCCACGTGTCCCTTTACTTTTGAGTAGATTTTGTTTTTTGAAATTGGGGGCACTAATGTTCAGGGCACAAATCTATACGGTCATTAACATTTTTCACTAGGTTATTCCTTTTACCATTCGGTAGAGATCTTCTTTTTCATCTCTGTCTAATGGTGGGTTGAAGTCTGCTTTGGCCAATATGAGAATAGC
The DNA here is from genome assembly GCA_025594165.1 of Tamias sibiricus. Taxonomy (NCBI): domain Eukaryota; kingdom Metazoa; phylum Chordata; class Mammalia; order Rodentia; family Sciuridae; genus Tamias; species Tamias sibiricus. The sequence goes on from CM046663.1 coordinate 95,714,738, forward strand.
CAGTGCTCCTCGCTTTTGGCTTCCATTTGCATGAAATGGAAATACCGTTGTCCCTCCACTGATTCTGTGAGTGTCTTTGCATGTGGTGTGCATTTCCTGCAGACAATACCCACTTGGTTCTTGATGTTTTCATTCAATATTCCACTTGTTGCCTTTCACTGAAGACTCAGACCCCTTTACATTCAGTAGGAATGGTGGAAATGTATGAATTTCTTTTTGTCATTTGGCTTTATTTTTAACATTGGATTCATTCATAATTCACAGTTGCTTACCCACTCTAGTGAGATTTATTCTTTCACATGGTCAATTGCCTGATTTTAATGATCTTCTTTTATAGGTCAGTAGTGCTGCCTTAGTGGCCATGTATTGTTTTAGTTTAGACTTAGGCTATTGGTTCGTGGGTGTTAATTTTGTATCCTGCTACATTCCCGAATTTGTTCTTGAGGTTTAGAGTTATCTGTTGCAGTTTTCTGTGTTTTCTCAATAGAGAAACACGCCATCATCAAATAGAGCACATTTTAGTACTACTGTTCCTGCATGTATACCTTTTCTTTCTCTCTATTACCTAAGAACTCTGGCTAGAGTGACGGGGAGCAGGTGGAACAGAAGTGGTGAAAGAGGGCATCCCTGCCTTGTTCCAGCTTTCAGAGGGAATTTGATATTTGAATATTTCAGCCATCCTATCTTCTGGATCCACTGGTCATTCAGGAGTGTATCATGTCATCTAGAGGTGTGAGAGTAGCATCCATATTTTGTTCTACTCTTGATTTTTTATCACAATCCATAATAATCTGATAGGATGCAAGGTACTGTCTCTAATTCTTCTGTATGGACAAAGAATTCCCTTGTGCCACAAGATGTGGTCTGGTTTAGAAAACGGTCTGTGTGCTACCGAGAAGTAAGTGTTTTTAATGCATGCTCATAACCCTCAGCATGCTTTTTTCCATTTTAGATTGCCTCTGGAAAAGAAGATGTCTGTGAAAATTTCCAGCAATCCAGGAATCAAGGTAATCTATTTGAAGACTGCCAGTTTTTGCTGTTTATTGACTTGAAATTATGGAGAGTTTCATGTATTTTTTTACTTTGTTTTATGACCATTAAAGCAAAAGTCGAACATGGGATACAAGAGCACCAAGGCATGCTTGACAAGAACATTTCTGACAGCAAAAAAGAACATGTGGTTTCCATAGCTCCTTTGAGACACATCACCAAAAATAGCTTGCATGATGCCCCTCGTTCATCAAATGAGTCCAAGGCAAGGCGTCTCTTCATACTTTTTCCCATCACCTCCTTTTTCTTAAACATATCATCTCCCATATGCTCATAAGGATTACAGTGATCCTAGAAAGACATATAAGGCCCCCACTAGATCACTAGAGAAACTAAGTGTAGCACCAGGAGAGACAGGTGTCCAGGTTTGAGATGTGTAGCAGTTGGTGGGTATGAACAATTCTCAGGTATGCCAACATCGAATAAAGAACTAGAAAGAAAACCAAATGAACAGCAAGGTGAAATCTGAAGGTGAGAAGGGACAAAAAGGGCAAGTATTTCTAAAGAACACTAGATTGGGGAATCAAATGAAGGCAGAGGATGTAATGTATAAGCAACCAAAATAGTAAAGTTAAGGACAACAGGACCTATAGAGTTGAGTCTTTGTAAAGACTTGAAATTATCTCTAAGAAGTAGAAGAAAATATAATTCTCCCTTCCTGAATGTGTAAGCAGTTTATGTATAGTGAACAGGTGGACAGGTGTGTGAGTGGAAATCTGGATGCTGTGAAAGTTACTCCAACTCTGACATTTAAGTTGAGAAGGAAAGGAAGGGAATACAGCAGGACCATCGCTGTCTACGAGGATGATGTTCTGTCCAGAGGGAACACCTGTCCTCCATTCTTCTCCTCACATTCTGGAGGGACTGGGAACAGGGTGTGAGATAACATAACCACCATCATTTTATGATAGTAAAGTATAGGAACTTATGCTACTATATACCTAGTAGAGCAATCCTCTATCAAAGATGAACTGGCAAAGCTGGTCTCCTATGCTATACCCTTGCTCTGTTACCCTGTTTCCTGTGCTCCTCTGAAGATTTTATTTTGAAGCACTCCAGTTCATCTCTTCTTGCTAGTATTGCCTCACTTGTAACATTCCTCTTGCTACAGTCTTATTCTTTGCCTATAGGCTGAGGTGTTTCCCTTAGATTTCCTGCAATATTAGTTGCAATATTTCTGTTCTTATCCAGGTTATCCCTTTTGGGTTTTCTTGTGCATAGGGAGAAATAGAGGTCTGGTTCCATTTTTGTATGTAAGCACACACACAGTTTATGCAATTCCCTTTGTTGTGCTTTGATATTGTATTAAACTGGTACATAATGGTTAGGTTCATATTAATGTGATCTTACCTGCATGTGTTACTATACCATTTCAGTCCCTGGTTCCTCCCATTGTTTTCCCTCAACACTAACCTTTTGCCAATCTACCAGTCTAACTTCCACTCATTTATTTATGAATTTTTAACTTATAGATACACACAGGAGTGGAATTTACTGTAATCTATTTCACATATGTAGAGGAATTGGGTCAAAAACTTCCCATGTTCCCTCTGCTTCCTTAACTCTCCTGTCCCTAGCAATTATTCTCTATTATGCTAATCTTCCATTGAACTTGATGATATCCATCCCTACCTCATAGGTTCCTTTAGCTTCAGCCTCAGAGTGAAAAGATTTCAACACTCAATTTTCACATATGACTTATTTAATGTAGCACGATATTCTGCAGATCCATCCTTTCATCGGCAAGTGGTATAATTTCATGCTCTAAGACAGAGTAAACTTCTTTCTGTATATGTGCACATTGTATAACCCATTCACTGTGTCATAAATACAAGGTACTGTCTCTAATTCTTCTGTGTGGATTAAGCATTCCATTGTGGCACAAGATGTGGTCCAATTTACAAAACGGGGTCTGTGCTGCCTAGAAGTAAGTGTATTCAATGCAAGCTCCTAACCCTCACCATGCTCTTTTCCATTCCAGATTGCCCCTGAGGGAAAAGAAGATGCCTGTGAACCTGTGCAGCAATTTAGGAAACATGGTAATCTCTTTGAAAAGTGCCAGTTTTTTTCTGTTTATTGACTTGAAATTACAGAGAGTTTCATGTATTTTTTTTACTTTGTTTTATTCCATTAAAGGAAAATTCAACCATAGGAAACAAGAGACTGAAGGCATGCTTGACAAGAATATTTCCAAGAGGGAAGAACCACATGTGGTTTCCACAGCTCCATTGACACATATCACCAAAAACAGCTTGCATGATGCCCCTTGTTCATCAAATGAGTCCAAGGCAAGAAGTCTCTTCATACTTCTTCCCCATCACCCCCTTTTCTTTTTAACATATCATTCCTATATGCTGATAAGGATGACAGTGATCCTAGAAAGACATATAAGACCCCCACTAGGTCATAAGAGAAACTAAGTGTAGCACCAAGAGAGACAGGTGTCCAGGTTTGAGATTGTAGCAGTTTTGGGGACTAAACAATTGTCAGGTATGCCGACGTGGAATAAAGAACTAGAAAGAAATCCAAATGAACAATTATGTGAATCTGAAGGCTAGAAGAGAGAAGAGGGTAAGTATTCCTAAAGAACATTAGATTGAGGAATAGAGCGAAGGCAGTATATGTAACGTATACCTAACCAAAATAGAAAAGTTAAGGACAGCAGGTCCTGTATAGTCGAGTCTTCAGAAAGACTTGAAATTTATTTTAAGTATGAAGTTGAAGAAAACATAATTCTCCATTTCTGAATATGTAAGGAGTTAATATATAGCTGAGAGTTGGACACGTATGTGAGAGGAAATCTGGATGCCGTGAAAATTATTCTGTCTATGACAATTAAGTTAGGACATTTATGCAGATAGTGGCGTAGCCCCATATATTTCAAAGAAGATGATGTTCTATCCAGGTAGAATGTTTTCCTGTATTTTAATATTGGATTCGCCTATAATTCACAGTTGCTACCCACGTTAGTGACATTCATTCTTTCACATGTTCTATGCTGAAGGCCCGCTTCAGCAAGGATGTCAAGTTTCGGCCCGACCGATGCTGCAGGGGAACGTCAACGAAAATGAAATAATCCACACACGAGACAAGTTGTAGAAAATCTTTCTACTCTTGTGTCTTTACTTTTCTCAGCATGGCTTTTTATACATCTCAGCAAGCACCATAATTCACATTTTTTCTTTAGGAGGTAACATAAAGGAATTTCAGTAAAGAAGATTACAATAAAGGATTTCCAGGAATTAACTATACAATAAAAATTTCCAGTAATTAACTATAAGGGGTTACAATAGGTTTCCAGTAATTAACTATAAAAGGTTACAATAAGGAATTTCAGGAATTAACTATAATAAAGAATTTCCAGTAATTAACTATAAAAGGTTACAATAAGGAATTTCAGGAATTACCTAGGAAAATCAATTATCCTAACTATTGATTAATCTTATCTATAGGCAGGGGAAAGTATTCTAAAAATCTTAAAGCTAATGTTAAAAATTCTTCAACTCTAGGTATGCCTGCTCATAAAGTTATATTGCCCTAGTATCTTCTTTAAACTTCAACTGGGCTCAACCTACCGGCTTAGCTAGTTTCTGGCTTTAGATTCCACAGGGCCATTGAACTGGTTTTATTATTGATAATTAAATGTATTAGAACCTGGTGGTTATACAATAGAAATACATCAAGAGTACAGAAAAAATCACACAAAGTTAATTCTTGGTGGTCGCATAAAGTGGCATCTCATCAGCAAAGAGGAGCCAAGCTCAGACTCCCAGGCATTTGGAGGGAGCTTGGACTCAAACTCATTTGCATAACCAAGGAAGAACCCAGATTCCTGGATTAGCAGGTGGACACCTGGCTTGATTCCTGGTTTGGAAGAACTTAGGCCCACACTGCCCTGAATTAACAGGTTGGGGGTCAAGCTCAATTCCAGGTTGGGGAGATCTCAGACTCACAGCCCCGAATCAACAGGTTGGGGGTCGAGCTCAAATCCCCGGATGAGAAATACCGCAGTTCTATATTTCTGATTGTAATTTTTTTATAGGTAGTATGTTTTTTTATTCTTTATTTATTGCTGTCTTAGTGTCCAAGAATTGGTTTAGTTTAGCCTTATGCTATGGATTCATGGTGTTAAGTTTTTGTATCCTTCTACTTCTCTGTATTTGTTTATGAGTGTTAGAATATTTTGTGATAGTTTTATATGTCTTCCAAGTAGAGAAACACACCATCTTTAAATAGACCTTATTTTATAGTGCTTTTTTTTTCCCTGTATGTATGCATTTTTTCTCTTTTTGGCCTGAAAGCTCTGGTAGACTGACAAGGAAAATGTTGAACAGAAGTTTTGAAAGAAGGCATTCCTGCCTTGTCCCAGTTTGCATAGGGAATGTTTTCAGTTGGTTTCCATTTAGAAGGATTTTGGCCTTGTTTTAACATCAATAACTATAACAATGTTGACTTGTGATTCCACTGTCCCTTCTTTTTCTAGTGTTTGGCATCTTTATTTTTTAAAATGCTTTTCCTACATCTACTGAGATAATTGCATGGTTCTTCTTGCTGTGTGTTGATGTTTTAAATTACATCTATTGCCTTCTGTAGGTTGAGCCAACATTGCATGTTAGATTTTTCCTCTTAGAACCACTTTAAGCAATGCTTAGCAAGAAAAGTGAAGCAGGTGTCATCACCATACCAGACTTTAAATTATACTATAAAGCAATAGTGACAAAAACAGCATGATATTGGCACCAAATCAGACAGGTAGACCAATGGTACAGAATTGAGGACACAGAGACTAATACATATAATTTCAGTTATCTTATATTAGACAAAGGCACCAAAAATGTACAGTGGAGAAAGGATAGCCTCTTCAACAAATGGTGCTAGGAAAACTGGAAATCCATATGCAACAAAATGAAATTAAGCCTGTATCACTCACCATGCACAAAATTCAATTCAAAGTGGATCAAAGACCTAGGAATTAGACCAGAGACAATATGTCTAATAGAAGAAAAAGTAAGCTCCAATTTCCAACATGTCAGATTAGGTCCCAAGTTCCTTAATAAGAATCCTGTAGCGCAAGAATTAATATCAAGATTCAATGAATGGGATAGATTCAAACTAAAAAGCTTCTTCTCAGCAAAAGAAAGAATCAGTGAGTTGAATAGAGAGCCAACTATTTGGGAACAAATATTTAATACATGCACATCAGATAGAGGACTAATTTCTAGAATATATAAAGAACTCAAAAAACTTAATTCCAAAAAAAGCAAATAACCCAATCAACAAATGGGCTAAGGAATTGAAAAGACACTTCTCAGAAGAAGATACACAATTAATCAACAAATACATGAAAAAGTGCTGAACATCGCTGGCAATTAGAAAAATGCAAATCAAAACTACCCTAAGATTTCATTTTACTCCAGTCATAATGGCAGCCATTAAGAACACAGACAACAATAAATGTTGGAGAGGATGTGGGGAAAAAGGCACACTCATACATTGCTGGTGGGACTACAAAATGGTGCAACCGTTATGGAAGGCAGTATGGAGATTTCTTGGAAAACTAGGAATGGAACCACCCTATGACCCAGCCATCCCACTCCTGGGTCTATTCCCCAAGGACTTAAAAACAGCATATTACAGTGATGCAGCCACTTCAATGTTCATAGCAGCACAATTCACAATAGCTAGATTGTGGAACCAACCTAGATGCCCCTCAGTTAATGAATGGATAAAGAAAATGTGGTACATATACACAATGGAATTTTACTCAGCAATAAAATAAAATAATGGCATTCGCAGGTAAATGGATGAAGTTGGAGAATATAATGCTAAGTGAAGTTAGTCAATCTCAAAAATCCAAATACCGAATGTTTTCTCTGATATAAGGAGGTTGATCATAGGAGGATTAGAGGAATGCTATAAACGTCAAAGGGGAGGGAGGGGAAGGAAGGGAGCAAGGGGGGAGGGAGGGGAAAAAAGAAAAGGTGGTTGAATAAGATGGATGTCATTATCTTAAATTGAAGATTTGAATGGTACAAATATACATTGTATACAAACAGTGTTTTGTAAAAAAATGCTCTATATGTTTATTATTAACTATAATGCATACTACTATTATAAATACAACAACTTTGAATAAAAAAAAAAAAAAAAGTAGCCGGGCGCAGTGGCGCACGCCTGTAATCCCAGCACTTTGGGAGGCTGAGGCAGGAAGATGGCGAGTTCAAAGCCAGCCTCAGCAATGGGGAGGCACTTAGCAACTCAGTGAGACCCTGTCTCTAATAAAATACAAAAAAGGGATGGGGATGTAACCCAGTGGTCGAGTGCCCCTGAGTTCAATCCCCAGTACCACAAACCAAAAAAAAAAAAAAAAAAAAAAAAAAGTATTTGAGAAGCCAGGCATGGTGGCTTGTAATACCAGTGACTCGGGAGACTGAGAGGGGAGGATTGCAAAATCAAGGCCAGTCTCAGAAAATCAGTGAGGCCATCAGCAATTAAGTGAAACCCTATGACAAAAAATGAAGAGAGGGAATGAGAGTAATGAAAGAGCTTTAAATAGAACAAAGAGGGGGGAGGGAAGGGAGGGGTCAAGGGGATAGAAATAATGGCAGACTGAGTTATCCATGATTACCCTAAATACATGTATGAAGACACAATTGTTGTAAAAATACTTTATATTAAACCAGCAACTTGAAAAATTGTGCTCTTTATATATAATATGAAATGAAATGTACTCTGCAAACGTGTATAACAAATTAGAATTTAAAAAATGAAAAAAAAAACTTAGGTTTAGCCTTCTAAAATAAAAAATAGTAACATGTCTGAATTAAAACAATGTGTATATCAAGATACAAATGTATAGCTGGGCATGGTGGCATACATATCTCATTATCATAAAAACCTGTAATCCCAGCACTTGGGAGGCTAAGGCAGGAGGATCACTAGTTCAAAGCCAGCTTCAGCAATGGAAAGACACTTAGCAATTCAGTGAGACCCTGTCTCTAAATAAAATACAAAAAAGGGCTGGGGATGTGCCCCTGAGTTCAATCCCTGGTACCAAAAAAAAAAAAAAAAAAAAAAAAAGATACAAATGTGTGGAAAAATGAGTGAGAAATAATTATACTGATTTTGTTGTTGAACATTCACCTTTTAAGAAAGCATGAATTAAAATCTATTATGAAGTTTATCTCATAAAAAATTTGAAAGTACACCATGTGCATAAAAATTTATATCATATATTTGAAAATATTAGGAAGAAAATATTAAATTTTACAACAACAACAACAAAAAAAAAAGAAAAATCATTGGGGATATATCTCAGTGCTAAACAATCCCTGGGTTAAATCCCCTATACAAAAAAAAAAAAAAAAAGTATGTAGGAAAGTCACACAAGGAAAGCCAACCTACAAAACTGGCATAAAATCATTGCAGTTGAAATTAAGAAAACAAAGCAATTATAAATAGGGCTTCAAGACAGGCATGGTGGCACATGCTTATGATCCCAACTACTCAGAAGCTGGGGTAGAGGATCCTAAGATCAAGGCCAGCCTTGGAAATTTAGGAAAATCTCATCTCAAGAAGATTGACAGTAAAAACTTTCTTTTTCTTTTGTTTTATTTCTTTCTTTCTGTCCTGGGAATTGAACCCAAGGCATTGGTCATGCTGAATAAGCT